>VKOC01035726.1:0-15475 GCA_009364415.1 Spea multiplicata | reverse complement strand
CAGATGGGGTTAATGCTGTAAATGACTATTGTAGCTGGAAACGACTGATTTTAATGGAATATCTTCATAGGTGTACAGAGGACTTTTATCACTCCCATGACTCCTGTGTTCTGATGGCCCTTTATCACTCCCATCACTCCTGTGTTCTAATGGCATATTGTGTTTACTAATCTAAGTTTAAAAGGCTAATTGAAAAAAAAAGGTAATGCTTTTCTTTAAAAAAGGCATTTTTGGTAAATTACAGGCTACCTCATGACGATGTGAATCTAATTTCCATAACTATTGAAGGGTTCATTTTTGTGAACAGTCTAAGTGCAATTTTCCAATAGCTGAGCGTGCAGACATCATCATATCTGAAATGTGTATATACAGCCAAAATCCCCATTAATACACAAATATAAAGGGTTTATAAAGTCGGCCTCCCTCAAACAATTAACAATGCTCATATTCTCTCTTATTGCAAAAATTGTTCTATCCCCCCATTGATTTACTATTGAATTAATACTTGCCTTGGCTAATGGCCTTTCAAGATGTCGACAGGAGGAAGCTGGCATAAATGCGTTTTCCATACGGCGGGCTTTCTCACATAACTCACATATCACGGGTTTAATATATTTGTGATCAAGTATGATGTCATATAAGGAAATGAAACAGATATGTAAGCTCATGCTGTTAACATGTTCCCCAGATCCATAATACATCTGTCCAGAGTAGTGAATAGAGTAGTGAATAGACATTACAGCGCAATCCTACGCAAAGAAATAACCTATTCTGTGTGAACGGGGTTTTCAATGAAATCACGATGTAATGAAAGAGTGATGACTGCTTTCCGTTCAATACTGAAAAAAATGTACAAGCTAAATAGGCAATCATATTTTTTTTTTGTTTAAGCCTTTGCTGAAATTTGCCACTTTGGTTATTTTTTTTAAATGTTTGCACAAGTTTGTCTGTGAAGTCATAAAAAGATCTTGGGGCCCCGAGGATAGACCATTTTATAATGTTGAATGCAAATAGGAGTCAATTTTGTATGAACTTCAGTGCGTTTTACTGCATCCAAATCTATGCAGGCATTCTGTAGATATTGACTTTCGAAAATTAGACTTTTGTCTCATTTAGCTCCTCCCCCAGCTGCCTTTAACGAAAGCAGGGAGCATACATCAGTACACTTTGTTCATACTCAGCCAATCAAACGTATCCTATACTATACGAGGGTGGGGATCTTAGAGATGCACCCCATAGGACTTACTAAAAAGAAGGTTATGAAAGTCTCATCCGACCCGTCCTGCTATCTATCTTTGGTCTGACTACGATTCAGTTTGGGCTCATGTAAGAAAACAAGGTAGCTCTGTCCCTCTGTCCCACAGCTACGTATCCCATTTGTTTGAAGAAGCGTCCCAGTTATGTGAGGAACTACCATCTCTTTATTTTGAAGAAAGGAGCTTTACGACACTTATTCTGCTGTTCTAATCATGAGCGTGAAGACCTGCTCATTTTGTGAATGCAAACAGTTCTTCCTAAGTTGTCATCTCAGGTATCTTGCACATTCCAACACTCTTGGCTGCTGTCAATTATTAGTAAGAAGCCAGTGGCGAAACAATTAGCAGAAGATCCCAGGATTACCTAATTGCCTTCGTTTCTAAAGAAAACCTTTTTTTGGGGGGTTTTAAAAAAAAAATGCAAAAAAGGTTCAATTGTTCACTAGCCTTTGCCATTGTGGTGAAAACCACATCTTCTATCCAATAAGTGTTGTGATCCAGAACTAAAATTAAAATGTTTTAATTTAATGTCTTAAATGTCTTTTTTGAATTGACTCTAATATTTTAATATTGAAAACGCATGTAGGTTAAAATATGGTAGGAAAAGCACTTTTTTTTGGCTCAGAAACCCCTTTTATTTAGTATGTGAGAAGGGATTACATATGTATATTCTTTATGTTACTGAGAGGGTGATACATAAGTGAAACAGCCTCCCAGCAGAACATGTATGGGATAGGTATATCCTGAATCTAAGATGAGATCAAGGACTGATTAAGGTCTTTTAAGTCTTTAAATCAGGAAAAACGGACTGACTAGATGGGCCGAATAGTTCTGCTGTCAAAATCTGTGTTTCTAGTTCCTCTGTTACCATTTATTTCTAATATAAATACTGTTTTCAATCCACTTTTGATCCTGATCTTGATTTGCCAAAAGTCTCTGATTAGAATCAGAACCACCAACAGTTAATAGGTTCAGCCAGGATTCATATGGGATTTCCAAGAAAAAATAAAAAACCTCCTTCTCGGACCGGGGTTTGTTTAACTTATTAACAGAAAATGTAATATAATGGTCTTGGCTAGCAATTTTGTGTCACCTCCCATACAACGCAGACATAACAGCGTAAATTTGTAGACGTTGCTATAGTTTTGTTCCACTTAATAAGCATTAGTTGGGCAAATGCCACTGACGGACCACTGGCCTTACCCAATCTTTCACTCCACCAGTGTGCAGCCACCAGATGGATGGATGTAATGTGAGGCCTTGCCTATCCAGCCGGCTGCCGCACGTCCAATATTTGGCGGCCGCTGGCCTTAAAGTGCCAGGGACGCCTAGGCTTCTTTAGCTCTGCTTTCTTTAACATGTTAAACAACACAAAACATTTTAAGAAGCTTTTGCTGTTCATGACAACAATGTATCACTGCCCGATTGTGTGTCTCATGACAACTAAATATTTCATACATTATGAACAAGGCGAAACTTAATATGATATAAAAACTGTTTTATTACATTTACATTTGGCATTCGGTAGTAATAAGAATGACGGTTGGAATGCTACATTTGCTTATAAAAGGGTTAAATTCAGCAGAGCACACAGAACAGTGCCTTTAACCCGATCATTGCTGGAACACTCATAGATTACTGGTATTAGAAATGAAGTAGCTTTTAGCAGAAAAAACATACGCATTTTCAGGCATAGGCAATTTCTGGCCAAAAAAAAAAAAGAGGGGCAGTTGAAGGCCTCATTGCCTGGCATACTCTGGGTTTTATATCCAATTACAACTGTGAAATTCTTTTCCGAAAGATTACACAGATACTACTTTGCCAAACCAAAATATGAAACTGTTCTTTAAAATGTGTTGAAAAATAGAACTGCGTCATTGGTTTTTTTTTGTTGGTTTTTTTTTCTTTTGAAAGTTCCAGTAATCTCAGTTTAGCTCATAATGATGCAATCACCAATTTTCTTTAGAACTTACTGCATATTTATTTAATTGTTGGGTGCTAGTTTAACATGAAGCTGAAGACATCAAAACACATGCTTTATCATGCTCACCATGCTTTATCTTAATAATGACTGTTACCAAACGGCCATATTCTAATAAAGTATTATCTGTTTGCATATAAGGTTGCATTCATATGGTCAGCGTATGTCCTTTAAATGTTTTCTATTGTTCTGCGTTCCTTTATCTATATATGTGTTACTGGTTTTAAAAGTATTGGATTTGTATATACAGTGGCAAGAAAAAGTAAAGGAACCCTTTGGAATGAATTGTTTATAGACTGTGATCAGATCCACATCTAAGTCACAAAGATAGCCAAACAAAGACAATAACACACAAACAATGATAATCTTGCATGTCTCTATTTAACATTCACAGTGCTGGTAGAAAAAGTAAGTGAACCCTGTGTGTATGCATGGATGTGTATGTGTGAGCATTGATGTGTATGTGTGTGTATGTGAGCATGAATGTGTATGTGTGTGTATGTGAGCATGAATGTGTATGCGTGTGTATGTTTATGTGTGTGAGTGTGGATTTATATGTGTGTGTGTGTGTGAGCATAAATGTGCATGCGTGTGGGTTTGAACATGGATGTGTATGTGAGCATGGATGTGTAAGTGCTTGTGTGTGAGCATGAATGTGTGAGCATTGATGTTTATGTTTAAGTGTGTGTGAGAGGCAGTATCTGTGTTACCGTGATTGTGTATAAAAGTGTGCCAGTGTGTAAGGGGCCAGGTTCACGGAGAAGCAAACAAAGAAAGAAGACACAAGGAGAAGCGGACAAAGAAAGAAGACAGAAGAAGACAAACAGTTGTGTTGTTTAGAGGACGTTGGCTGTAAAATGCATTTGCAAATACGTTGACAATGAAACTGTAGGAATTTCATTCCACAAATATTACTTTATAAAACATGATGTGACAAAGAGCTCATATAAAAAGCTGTTGTGTGTCACTGTTAACGCCATTTGTATGTCTATTTAACTGCACAAAGTATTGGCAGCTAAGTCCTCTTAATACTCTCACTGCAGTGCAGTGGCCCTCTCAATGGCATTAGAAAAGTTCAAACAATCACGGAAAAATGTAGTGGGTTTGGTCCTTTAAGTAAAGTCTATCTTTACTACACTTGTATTCACAAAGCCTTATTTCCAGTTACGCATTTCCCTTTAACATAAACCTATGTAAAACGATATCCACAGAGTCTTTCCCATTATTTAATAGCTTTGGAATCCCTTGAAATAATGTATAATGCACAATGTGGCTACAGTGTGAGTAACATTGTGCCAGATATATACAGTAGCTGCAGACAGGAAAGAATTACAGATCTATGAAGTCTTAACAACACGTATGAAAGACTTACATGCAGCTCCAAGAAAAGTGAATTATATCTCTAAAACAGTTCAAAATAACATTAGGGTTGCCAAGACTGGTTCCAGGTGTCAAGGTGACCGATGTAAAACTTGATGACCTCATAACATGCATGTACAATGGGAATAAAGATGAGGTCAAGCATGAAATCAATTCTTCAAAGTGTTAACTTAAAGGTACACTTAATAGGGGTGGTTAACTTGAAGCTCTCAGTCTGTTCTTGGGCTGAAAGTTCAATCATCAGAGAATCAAGATATTCAGATACTTCACAAAGCTCTAATACCTGTTGCATTTTAATCATTGACCTTGACACAGCTTGGCACACCATACCCAAGAATCAGAGTTCGTTGAACGGGGGAAAGTGGACGTAGCGCCTGCTGGTTCAAAAACAAATGGGTAAGCAGGCTGGCACTACCAACTTATGCCACTTTTCTTAAATATCCTTGGTGCTCTGATGTCACAAAATATCACAATGTTTGTAACTCAAATAACTGTGCACATTCAGCCACAGAAACGTGTTTTTTCCTACTGTTTTTTTCCATGGATATCTGTGAATCTTCTCACCTCGGTCTACCAAAAATCCTTTGCTCAGGGGTATAGCATAGGACCAACATTTTTGTTTGGCGATATAACTGTTTGTTTGGCAATAGGCATTTGTGGTTACGTTTATTACATTACAAGCTATTTTCTATAAGAGAATTTGAAAAACTGCGTCCAAGAAACAGGAATTAATGAAGGCAAATGCCAAGTCTGCTTTTCATTTAATACAGAATAAAGCCTGGGGTTTAAAAGTCTGTTAAGCACATTAAATACATGTTGAAGTTAGGACTATAGGGTGTTATACCGCTAATTGTTGCCACTTCATTGAGGTCTTTTTAAGTGTTAGATAAGTGCATTGACTGCATGCTACTGTTGTTTGTGATCTAACAGGCTCACTTGACAACCCCCCCCCCCAAATACCCATGCATATGACTTGTTTAATAGCCTCTTTTGTTGTTATAAAAAATAAACTTTTATGCAGATAATGTTGTGTAGAACAATACCTTTGATGTTTGATGTCATACAGAAGTAATAACCTTGAAAATGTATTGGCCATGTGAATCTCAAGCTGTGTTAGTGTTCCAAAGCCTGGCATTAGTAGCCCAGTGTCCATCCAAAATTAAGTGCCTCGAGCCAAACCAGAGTTAAGCCAGAACCCAGCCCGGCTTGTGAAGCTCTGAAATGAAACAAATCCCAAGAAGTGGTCATGAGAACAGATGTTTTAAGCTAGATCCGACACTCTATTACCCCTATAGCCGAGCTGGTCTCAGCCAAATAAATGGCTTGCCCACCGATTCATGCAAGCGATGGAAGGCGGCTTGTAAAACTAACCACATCTTCTTCTGGAACCCCGTATGACTGACCTTTGTTCTAGCCTTAATCCTTCTCTAATCTGAAAAACCCAGTCTGTGGATCCCTGAACCCTAAGAAGTCCAAGCAAGTGACTAAAGGGATGCTATGAGGAGGAGGAAGGCATGTTTTAAGCTAGATCTGGCTCACTGTACTACCCCTATTGCCAAGCTGGTCTCAGCCAGGTTAATAACTTGCCCTCCTATTCATACATGAGGTGGAAGGAGGCTTCTAAAACCAACCACTTCTGAATATCCTTCCGGAATCCTGTACGACTGACTCTTGTTTTAGCCTTAATCCTTCTCTACTGACTATATAAATGACTTATTGTAATTATGTGCCTCTGTTCTCATAATCAACAAATTTGATATTCTCAATAATTATACTCAAGATTGTGCTCCTGGCGGCCATCTTGGCATGTATTCTTCCATGTGAACTGAAATTCTGGAGTTTGTCTGAAAAATGAACATACGGCAAAGTAGTAGGGCGTTTTTTTTGCTATGTCTTTTAAGTAGCTGGAGAACATCTTTCCCAAATTTAGAAGCCCCGAAGGATCACACTGGGCTCTGTACAATGCCGACAATCCTTTGGCTGACATTAAGCTACTGAAAAATCTTGCATTCTCCTCTCAACCAAAGCAGCTGCACCGTGTGGGTCTCAAATACTGAAGAATATGTCTGAGAAGAGGTGCAAAGAATTCCTTGGCTCAATAATCACAGATATCTGATTAAAAACAATCTAGAGTGTACTTTTCATGAACCGGCAGGGAAATCTCGCTCCAGTCAGATGAGACGCTAGGTAACTGTTAATGTATGTGGTCTGTTGATGCGCATTTGCCAAATCTCATTAATTTCATTTACCAGTCTCCTTAATCAGCCCACAAAAATACAAGCCTTTCGAAATTACCTTTGTACGGCCCTCTCATAATCCCACAGTAAAAACCTGCCAGGACCAATATCAGGGAAACCATTCTGTGAAATATTTCTTAAATGGCTCATTAAAATAGTTTCAAATTATTGCATTTTTTCTGGATTACATTATGATTTGGCATTACCAATGGCTACAAGAGCACTATATATATACACCCAAGACCCCCAAAAGTATTGTATAGACAGGAAGGAGTGGGTCACACTTTCCTGTCTCCCATTGATCCGGGATAATACTATAAAGATCAATATGTTAATGTTTCACCATAAAAATATTCAGTATTTTTTAATGGTTGGTCGTTATTAATATTTTCCAACTGTGACAACCAGAGGCAGGGGTATGGGAAGGTCAGTAATTAATTAGCCAAATGATAATTAATGTAATCTTCGTCATGATGACGTTCTACTAACTTTATAGTGTGATGGGGTGCTTTATGGGGTGCTGCTGATGCGTTGTAGCGTGTGAACACATTAATTGCGTCATCAACAAGTGTTTATGAATGACGGTTATCATTCATAAACATACACATTGTTAGGTACCTGCTATCGGCATCTCCAGAAGCAGAACGGTCAGAGGAATACTCGGAAGGCAGTTATCTGTCTTTCCTCTAATTAGAACAATTTGTCGTTCCAATTCACAGTTTTACATTCAGGGAACATTACAAGTCTCAGAATAAATTAAATTAACAGGTGTAACACATATTTGGCATGCAGAGATGCTCTATATGGTAAATCAGTTCTACGGGATATTTGAGACATTCTCTTTTCTGCCCCAGACTGCTGAGTCTTCACATTGTGTTCTTGTGTACACAGATGTCAATGGATTTTAGGAAAAGTAAAAATACAAATCACTGTCACGGAAAAAACGTAGCCTGAAACTGTGCTAACCCACCTATAGAAAGATTAACTGAATGTTTGACTTTAAAGAAAAGTTAATATTTAAGGAAATTTCCCTGCTGCTATGGCAATAAAGCATGTCAGCCTACCAGTGCTTTTTTCCTTGTGCCAGGCCTAGGGTGGCAGGTGCAGGGGGGCAGCATTGCCTCGCTGCAGAATTGGGGATAATATCACCACCTTGGGCAATCAGGCCCCCTAGTGTGCCACTGCTGAATGGACAGATTATAGGGGAGATCTCTGACCTTCCCAACCAGTCAATTTCCGCCTCGGAGGCTGTGCCGAGTGACCACAGCCTCCATACGTTCTTTTTAAAGGCACTTTGTGCCTCTAAGTCACAGAAGTATAAAATATGGCCCCAGAGAATGGCAGCCATTGGGCGGCGGCTGGGGGTTTCTGGTCTGGGTCAGGCCTAGGACAGTGCCGGGGTGATGGTGATATCAGGGAATTCGAATCATGTAAGAAGGCTAAGCTGTTCCTGTATAATCCATCGTTTAATCAGTTAGGATAGTTTTAAGAAATCTCCCACATGATAATGCAGAGCTTCTTGCAAACCAAGCTCACTGGGCT
Source organism: Spea multiplicata (assembly GCA_009364415.1). Lineage (NCBI taxonomy): Eukaryota > Metazoa > Chordata > Amphibia > Anura > Pelobatidae > Spea > Spea multiplicata. Next base: position 7,079 of record VKOC01035726.1, on the reverse strand, counting down.
TTGTCCTTGATAATAAAAAGTGATATTATGTTGTTGACATGTTCAATTTACCTTAAAACCACATCTTTAGTGAATATGTCAAAACAAATGTAAACAAATGTAAACTATGCAAGTGGCTAGCATGATGTATGCTTCAGCTTTGCTTTCTGAATTGTTACCACCCTCACAATCTTTGCATTTGTATTTTAATATTATTGACCAGCCTGGTCTGGCTTGTTTGGAGTGGAGAAGCCACTAGATTCAAGCCAGCTCAGACTCCATTTGTTTAGTTTTTTGGGGTCATACACGCCATAGGACTTCCTAGCTGGCAAATCATAACTAACACATGGCCGTATGAGGTCACCTAGTATGTATGGCACTGGTAGGCTCCTTAACCTCTAGGTGCAAAGGCTGGACCTGGGAACTGTAAACGTCAGGGTTAATCCTCTAATAGTACAAAGGAAATACATTGTTCAAATCCCGAGAAACCTTATAAGTATGTTTCACCTTTAAGTGGCTAATGAGCCGTACAACCTCATAAAGCAGTGATATCAGTTGAGACTAATGCATTATTAGTGGGCTGTATGTAATTAAACCACCACGAAGCTAGTACTATTGCATTTTAATTAAGTTTGGATGTGATGTATTCAGCAGCTTCTCAACATCAGCCTGTACAGAATCATTCTCCAAAGAGTTTCAAATGTTCGAGAATGCCAAAAAATACAGTAGTGATTCCCTGGAGTTTTCAGTAAATATAAAACATATTTAAGAAGTTTCAGGAATCAAAAGTATACTTAACCGGTACAAGTTTTTATACTGATCCCTGGCGCCTTTCAAAAAGAAGGCATCTAATATTCCGGACCCCCATGATGTATGGCCAGACAAGGGGCCTTGCTTTAAAGGGATAACAAAGTTTTATTAAATAACTGAATAAGCATACTTGGGAACTCTTGATGAGTTTTAAGGTTGTCACCCTATACTTATAGGGTTAACTTGGTTAACTTGTTTCTAATGATCCCGGGTATGGGAATAAAGTACAAAATTATCTGATAATTAAATATAATGTTATCTAGTGCTTATAAATCAAGAAAATGCTATAAATTCATTATATTCCTTTAATAATATACAAGCTGTTAAAGCTGCAAATGAGGGACCAACTACATATCTATGTATTTTGTATGTGACGTCATAAAAGTTTCTGTTGGTGTAATGGTCAGGTGCCCAAATACTCCTGTTCGTATAAAGTTCTTTGGCATGCTGGGGGAAGTTATTTTGTGTTACACACATACGAGCAGTCAGAAACCTTACAAGGCTGCCTTCTTCTGCTTAAAAACAGCTTACACAATTTTTACGTTTCTCAACGTCTTTCAAGGTACGAGAACTGCTGTGTATGTAGTTATTATGAATATTGCAAAATGTTCTATCATGATGGACCAAATTACCTTGTTGCCGTATACAGTAATAGGAATTTAAAAAAAAAGGATATTCCATTACAAAGTTATTTAAGGCAATATGAAATGTTCCGGTGCTAGTTAAACATTATCCACCTGCATATAAGCATTTTGTCAAAGAATCCAAACAAAAAGCTAAATAAAAATATTTTTTTTATGTTTAAACATTTTTTATTATCGTTCACAAATTACAGCAAATACAGAAAATTACAAGAAGTGAAATTAGTTTAGTTCGATACATTGCAAAAGTCAATCACAAGGAACATTTCACATCATTAATAATTGAGGAAATATATGTCATCCATGCAGTGAGCTCCAAAGAGTTGAGCAACGTTCGTACTGTCCAGCGGTGAGCGGATCGGAGTCATCCGTAAAGACAAACAAGCGGAAAAACTAAAAAAATACTTCATTAAACTGACACTCGTTGGTCAATTTAGAATGGAAGGTCAAGAATGGCTTCTGTTCTCAAAAGAGCTATTTTTACATATAAATGAATGTGGATCAATTAGAACATTTGTCATATAATGGTTATCGCCAATGGTAATCACCAATGGCTAATATCAAGCTTTTTTTCTATAGAATTACATAGAAGCATACAAATTTAGAACAATACACCAGTTTGAAATCCCATCAGAAGGTGTAAGGTGGAGTTAGAGCACTTTGTATCTTAGGAAACCAAATGATTAGGATATCATTATGGACTTTTTGTAGGCTACTAGTTCAATTTTCGCAGGTTATTTGGAGAGTTTACACGCCAGTGCAGTCTGCTCATAAATAGACAACAGGCTTTAAGGCATTCTCCTTGAAACTAGAGATAACTAAATAAGTAGTCAAGTCCACCCAACACCCAAGTGAAAATCCCAGTAAGTCATTCCCAGCCTTAAGAAAGCAATCAGCATCCGAGAATTCAAAGAAAACCGCATTGGAATTATAAGCTTTAAAGTTCTTCGGTACAGAAACTGGTGAATGTACTTTTCAGCAGTTGCTCGAGTGGGACAAAGACTAACCTACACTCCAATCGCTCCGAGGAATTTAGCTTGAACTTTGACAAGGTTTGAGAATGGAAAAGAGTGAAGGTTGGAGCTTTTAAGAGACATTGACTAGACATTGAAAAATTTTAGCTTGCGCCAACGATGCTGGTCACAAAGAGATTGCGTCTTTAAGGGACGCACCGGTTTTGTTAATGCCATTGTTTTGTACTCTTCCATTGTAAGTAATAAAAAAAAAAAAGACTGTCGAAATAGTAGCTCCTCCGAAGTAGTAGTCAACCTGAAATCTAACACATTTGTTAAGCCCAGCCACTGCCCTGTAGGTTAAGTTTGTGAAGGTTCAAAGCAAATGTTTTATGGCTTTTAATGCCAACAAAACATTAAGCTCCAGCTCAAAACCCCCACAGTAAATAAATCCGATTGATATTTAAGTAGGTACTCGTTTGGCCTTTATGGGTCTACAATAAATGTCTACTCCAAAGAACATCTTGAGAATGTGATTTGATCTCTGGATTTAGCATGAAAACAGGTGGTGAATATTCTTCCCTTATTATGCTATCTGAAACTATGTTATATTAATGCTTCCCTTGCCGAGATGGAGGATGTAGAAACCTGAGACGGGATCGGAAAGGTAGGCAAAGTGTTAACAGTCCGAGGAGTCAGGAAATATTACTTACAATGTCCTTCTCATTTACAGAGTGATCTGATATCCGAAGGGGAGGGGTGGTACGTGTCCTCGAAACAAAAAAGTAGATTTATGCAATTAAAATCATCAGACAACCTAATATACAAACATAAAATTCGACTGCAAATAGCAAGTATCCGGCCCGTCTAGTCTGCCCACTTTTCCTGATGTAAAAACTCAGTCCTTAATCAGTCATTGGATCGTGTCTTAGATTCAGGATAGCCATATGTCCATCTTATGCATGTCTGAATTCCCTCACTGTGTTAACCTCTACCCCTTCTGCTGGGAGACTGTTCCGCTTATCTACCACTCTCTCAGTAAAGTAAAACATTCTACATCGAAACTCCGGACCCTATTAAAAAATCTAGTCTATGTACAGTAGGAACCAAGTAAAAATGCTTTGATGAGCTACGTTCATGTCTCAATTACAGCAATTCTGCCATTTTGCTCATATTAATTACTAGATTCGTTCTTCTCCGGCCGGACGTGAGAATGTAGTCACCTCTGGAATTAGCGAAAAGGATTTTTCTGGACATATTCCCAACTTTTTTGTTGTTGTTTGTTTGTTTTTTTGCCCCTGTGGTTACCATGTTAAATAATATCACAAACCCACGGGCTGTGGGTCGAGGCCAGCTCCATCCAAGCATCATATCTCTCGAGAAGACTGAGCTCATCTGGCATCATGGCGCGTATAGGTGTTATAGTTAGATTAACGGTTATTATCAACGCTCAGCGTGAAATAGACTGCTAGGCTACAAAATATTACACTGTTGCTATGAAACTAAGATTCCTAAAATGGCTGTTAATATCATGATACCCGGAAAAATTGGTATTTCCCACTTAACATCATCCTCTCCCAGGGACCCAACACAACAGATGTACCGTATATCCAGGAATCCACAGCAATCAAAACTCGTGTGTATTTGGAACGGTCAGAATTTCTGCCAACATAACTCGATGCAAATGGCTGTTTAATACGCTAATCATTCAAAACTGTGTCCTGCTTAGATGTGGGGTCACAGTTGCTTTTAGTTATTTTTTTCCAAGAATCTCTGATTAGAGCCTACAAACCAGCTTGAAGATTTAATTTTGATTGTTGTTAATTCTATTTATTATTAGTTTGCCAGACTTGTATAAGTTTTCAAAATGCCACATACATAATGTAAGGGATCTATAAAAAAAAAAAAAAAAAAAAGCATTATTTCTGTTTTTTTCACCAGTTGCTAGATTAGGTATTGTTTAAAACCCGCGACTAGATTGAATCAGGGCATTAAGGCTGTTAATAAAATAATTAGAAGGCATCTATGTCTTTTAGCAGCAAAGTTGGACTCTTCGAAATCCGGTGTTGAAAAGTAAGTCACATATTGTCACATCATCATTAGTATTAGAATATTTCCAAAATATTAGAATATTTCCACCTTATAGTGCGGGGAAGCCTGGCCTTCACCAGTCCGGCCCTGGGTATAGGGTGTAAAAATGATTGTGATCAGAGAAATCAGTAACTCACACCCAGATTCTGTTGATAAGGCAATGTGCTGCCAGATCATGTTGTGCGCAGGAAAGAGAGGATCCATGTTGTATCTACGGAGGAGAGAGGCTTCCTCTATGGAGTTGTCTGCAGGAGGGGCTGCCGCTTAGTGTTGTGTGCAGGGAAGAGAGGGACTCCCCAATTGTGTGGAAGGAGGAGAGGGGCTCCCTGATGGTGTTAATTGTGAGAGAGGCTGCTGCATACTGTAGCAGGGAAAGTCACCTAAAATATCTCATGACTGACAACACTGGCAGCCTTTAGGTCGGCAAAGAAAGAAAGTTTATCAAACAAAATTAGACAAAACTAGGTTTTTTGTCAATGCAAAACTACAATATACCACACTGTGTGGAAAAAAATATTTTCCATGGCACTTTGTCTTTAACAGACAATATTTTATATAACCTTGAAAAAAATGTATGCTTTTCCTACTTTATTAGTTTACTGCTGACTTGGTTGGCAGCGAGCAGGTGAAGATTAAAAGTCAATTTGTGAACATTTCATGTTGTCTGCCTGACAACATCCAGCAGAGCAGAGCTCGCTTTATCAGCATGATGCAGGGAAGAGGTCTAATTCATGTTACATTGCACTTGGGAGCCCAGCATGTTCTGAGCTTTACAGAGATTAAAATCCCTTCACTGTGCTAACATGACTACAAATACATTTTATGAAACATACAATGTATAGGAGAAACAAAAACTCCATATGTAGCAGAAGAAAAGGTTGAACTGTACATGGGCATCCAGAGTAAGGGGCAATACGAGGCACTTGCCCCTACCCCCCACCCCCGTAAATTCCCTGACAATGCCATCCTTTTTTGTCTATGTCCCATGTCTTGGATGGGCCAACGAGGGAACTAAATCCCACGAACCTATACTTTGGGATTTTGATGCTAAATGGTGTTTGAACCAATCAGCAACTTAACGATACGGGAGACATAATTTACTTTATTATTTAGTTTCAAGGCTAGAATGTCTCGCTTCATCTTATTGTATGTAATACAGACTTTCCATAGAGTACACATTACAGCATTCATGTCTGAGCATCCCAAAGGAAGCTGCCGGAGCTCTTCTTCTTCTGGGGGGAGTGGCTTATTGAGAGGGGCGGGGTTAACTGGTCACATGGGTGAGACTAGCACTGCATGGGGCAAGACTTTTTCCAACCAGAATTTAGTAGGTGGAAAAGTGGGTGGGGAGAGTAGTCATGGCTCAACACCATTCCCTACGCTGAGAGAAAGTGACCCAGAGACCCAGGGAAGCAGCGCCTCACCTGGAGACTCCAACCCAAAGATATCCCAGGTCTGTTCCTGAGGTTCTGGACAGTGGTAGTTTAAAAGAAATATGGTTTCCAAAGCCCATTGTGTCTACTACAGACATAATGATGCATATGAGACAAAACAACAACAAAAAAAATCCCCAAATGCTTAATGAATTTTGTTACAGGAAAGATATGCTCAATTCACAAGAGCACGGAAAGAGAGTCTGTACTAATTTGCCAGACAGCTTTGAGATAAGAAAGGTAATACTTCAAACAGAAAAGATGGAGAAATAAACTAAACAACTTTCATGGATGAGAACAAAAATGAACTGGAGCAATACCAAAAAAAAGTGAAGAACAGGCCAAAAATATGGAGAGTTTATTCTCCGTGGAAATTAAACGGGATGGTTCATTTAAGTAATAAAGTCTCATAGATTAAAAGCACAGACGACATGCTTCCTCTGTTCTGCAGTTTTAATAAAAGGGTGACATAAAGAAAGTGTTTTTTTTCCTGGGCAAAAGCATGAAACTGTCACATATGAAAAATACTATCTCTCTCCTTCTGCTTCTCTACGAGCAGGATCTTGTTGTCCGTAGATCAATTAAATCTTTGGGCGCCAGAGGATGCACTGTTGCACGGGCTTCTAGCACTCAGAGGATTAAGAAAATAATATTGTTTCTTAAAGGCCAAAATCTTCCTCTTTAACCCCTTTTTTATTTGAATCCTTGTTTATAGAACTTTGTACATCAAAGGGAGTTGTGTAGCATCCACACGTTCTGAACTCTAGAAATGAGATTGAAGTGGTGCCATCGTTTCACAGATACAGTCTGCTGCCTTGCTCTTAATAATAAAATAATAGGAGTCACACACAATCATTATATTGTGGATAATGCTAAAAAAAACTTACTGCTAAATTCAGCCTTGGCAATAATATAATATTCATAGACTGGTGAAATATTAGGGAGTCCATGATGAAGATACCTGAATGAGATGACACTAAGGACCCTAGACCCTTATTTAAGAATATCATTATTATATACATTTTTGGCAATAACTTTTTGGGGGGATTTTGGCTCATAGATTTTTCTTGTCTTGATGATCATGAAATTGCTAGTCTTCATTTTTTTTTTGTGCAGAATTTCCTTTGCCATAACCAATTGCCTTAGCCTATGGAATAGTTGCTGGGGGGCCC
>VKOC01035716.1:0-18186 GCA_009364415.1 Spea multiplicata | reverse complement strand
CATTACTCGTTGAGTTGTGCCACTTCATTTATGTAAGTGCAATTTTGATTTATTCCATTGCAATTTAAAGATACTGCACCATTGTGGTTCTCCTTGATCTTACAGCTATCAAGTGTATCCAGAGTCCGTTTTATTATTATTTGATTTACATATTACACTATTGGCATTTATTTTCTGTTCCCCCATGTATATGCGCTCCACTATTGGTTGTTGAATTCCTTAATATAGTGGCAGTATGTGTTTCCCTTCCTTGTTTAGTCTAAATTATTTTGCAATTATATCTGTGTTCTTGTTACTTACTGGCTGCGTTGGTGTTCCGTGTACTCTTATTGGGTAAGGAGGAGAAGTTTAAGGGGGGGTTAATTCTTTATGTTTCAGATCCTTGTCCCTAAGGAAGAACGATACCCCAACAGTATTGCCACTATATTAAGGAAAAAAAATAATTTAAGCAGCAAAAAATGCAAATGCTTTTGTTACGTAACCATGCCTTACTGGAACAAGGTGGTTCAGTTCATTTATATTGTTCTTGGACCAAAATCAAAATTAAACCATAAACAGTTTTTTTGCACATTGGGCAATGCATTCACTCATTCTGTAAAATTAAATATATTATACGGAAACTTTCTCCAGTATACATGTCTTCCTTCCACTTGTGTTTATATTTTAACTCTGAAAAAGTATATAAGAGGGTACACCTATACATTTCACCTCCTTGGCACTGATTGCGTGAGATGTGAGAAATGTAAAATGTTTCACCCAGTGACATGCTGATGATCCTGATTTTGAAGCAATAGGCTTGCTTGTTGTCATATAGCACTGCTTTAGCAAGTTGCCAATAATCTGTTAACCTTTACCACAGCCTGATGGTGGAGTGAAAAACAATATAAAACACACATTATATGTGGGTTCAAAAATAAAGTTAATTGGTTGATCCAGAATATTCAAAATTCATAGACCAAACTAAAGTTATACATTTATATATTTTACTAGTTCTTATATTACTTATTATGCGTAGTTTTCACTGTGTTAGCTTTGTATTAAGGTCTTTTGTCATGCGTCAGGGAACTTTTATTTGCATGATAAAGCCAGGTACTGGGCATTTTATTGTTTCAAAGAGAGGTGAAGGAAACACAAAGAGAAAGTGTTACTATATAAATTGTGATGCCAAGTCAAAGAATCTATATGATTAAAGTAGCGTGAAAATTAAAATATACTGTAAGTAGATCATATCAAATGTAATGTGATATAAAATGTACCCATATGGTTAAAGCTCTTGATAACCATACCATATGCAGACTCTTTGCCAGCACCCCTGTGCAATTTAGTCACTAGAAAGCCTTTATCATTGCCATGATAAACTATCCTGGCTAATCATTTACACATATTCATCAATGCAGTCTTACAAATCATTCAAGCAATTCATCCACACATTAATCCATTCATTCTCGTATGCATTCACACAATTCATCCACACATTAATTCATTCATGTACGCATTCACACAATTCATCCACACATTAATTAATTCATTCTCTCACTCTTTATTTCAATATTCTTACTAACCCCCTTTCTACCCCCTTTATGTACCCCCTCTCCCACTTCTCACTGTCTACCTCCTCTTACACAGATTTACATTTTTGTTTTGGGCTGCTATGTATAGAGGAAACCGTTACCCTTTTGCCATTCACACAAAAAAAATACAAATACAAATGGTTTAATTAATGGGGCTGGTGGAACATATCCAACAAATTGCTGGAGTATGGTGTGCAGTTTGTTGAAGGGAGTCTATCATGCAAACCGAATAAAGACAAAGCAATGGACATAGTTTGTGTCTGTTTTGGTTACTAAGGGTGTGACTGCAGGCTGAACCAGTACTTTAACTACAAGAGATAATCACCACCTGATTCTAGTAACAGGGAAAATAAATACAACAGAGGAAGGCATGACCTTAGTGGAAGGTTACGTTGGCTTAGTTATTTTTCTTTATGTGTTTTTCTAACCTTTGAGAAATTGTTACAGACTTTTATAAAGTGATAATGTGGTACTCAAGATAAGTTTGTTCCTTAAAGGTACAGTTTAATGTTCCTGACACCCCATTAAAGAATAATGCATATTAAAGTACTCTGGATGTACTTTAATATGCGTAATTAGAAAACATAATTATAAAGCACTCACCTAAAAGTTGCAGCCCTGTTTCTGCAACTGCCCTCCTCCATAGAAACATAGAATTTGACGGCAGAGAAGAACCATTCGGCTCATCTAGTCTGCGCATTTTTCCTGATGTAAGGGGTTTAAACCCCTATCAGTTTTTGGGTCAAGTCCTGTAGTAAGGAAAGCTGTATGTCTATCCCATGCTTGTGTAAATTCCCTTACTGTATTAGCCATTCCCATTTATCTACCACCATCTGAGTAAAGTAGAACTTTCTTACATTACATCTAAGCCTCTGGCCTTCAAGTTTTAGACCATGACCTCTTACTCTAACATTGCTCCTCCTTTCAAATAAGATTGCCTGTACTTTGTTAAATCCCTTTAAGTATTTAAATCCCCCTGTCTTCTTTCCTCCAAGATATAATATTAAGATCATTTAACCTTTCCTGATAATTTCTGTCCTGCAAACCACTTACCGTTTTTGTAGCTCTCATCTGAATTCTCTCCAATTTGTCAATATCCTTCTGGATATGGGGTCCCCAGACAATATTCTAGATGAGGCCTGACCAGAGATCTATAAAGTAGCATAATTACCTCCCTCTTTCTGCTACTAATGCCTCTCCCTATGCATCCTGCTTGCTTTTTGAGATGCTTCATTGCATTGTCTGCTTACCTTTAAGTCATCAGAAATAATTACTCCTGAGTCCCTCTCTTCCGTTGTTACTGACAGTACAGTGCCACCAATGCTATAGTCTGCCTTGGAATTATTACATCCCAAGTACATTATTTTACATTTATTAATATTAAACTGCAGCTGCCACACTCGCGACCATTCTTCTAATGTACTTAAAGTAAAGTTTTGGTCTACATTTTGTGTCTGTTTATATTTCTTAAAAGCTTGCTTATTCTCGTTCAATATATTTGCCACATCTGTGGAGTACCACAATGGCTTCCTTTTCTTTTACTCTTGCCAACAATTTTATTGCAATGTTATGATGCCTTCAGCAGGACATCTCTAAAATAGCTCCATCTCACCTGGACTCCATCTAAAGATGTCCCTACCATCAAAGACTCACTCACCAGTCTCTTCATTTTTGGAAAATCTGCATTTCTAAAATCAAAAACCTTTTTAGTGTGGTGCAATGTAACCTCTCTTTATATTAAACCACACTGATTGATGATCACTGGAGCCCAAACACTCCCCTACAGTGACATCCAAAATCAAGTCCATTTGTAAATACTCAATCCAGCACAGTTTCTTTCCTTGTTGGTTCCTCTACCAACTGCTTTAGACACGATTCCTGTAAGAAATTTAGGATGTGTCTACTCACATACCTTCAGTGATGATGACGCGGCTGATCTCATCCTCTTCTGGAAGCATGCAGTTGCACACTGCAAATGTGCAAGAGTTTAATGTGCAGTTGGGCACCCTTATGTAATTTATTGGCTGCTGGCCTCCAAGTGTCAGTGTGTTCCTGGCTCTTATGTTTGTGATCAGTAAAAAACTGTTGACAAAGCCATGACTGCCTCTTTAAACAAGCATTGTGTTTAATGCGAAGTTTTAGAGAGAGTTGTGGGGATACAGTCTTTGTGCATCCTTTTGAAATGAGGCAACTTAGGGATGAAATTCTGCTCTTTGATTGTTTGCATCAATTGTGACAGTCCTTGTTTTTGAAGTGTATAACTGTATATGTGTTTCCTTGTAGTTTTTCCTTTACCGTTTAAATTTATGTACTATAAAACCATGCGTAAATTGTTGGTGCTATATAAACAACAGATAATAGTAGCCAAGTTTTCTGCTGTTTATTATTGTGATATTTAATGTGGTGGGGCACAGTGATACACTCATACCCAGAAGACAGTCTGAGCTTCTAGAAAACAGGGACGTCAGTAGAGGATTGAGGGACAGATGTATTTGGGACCTAAAGAGTAACTATCCCTCTTATAGGGGGACACTTCTAACAGGTATGTTATATCTCCCATATTGTTAAGTTGTTTGCTGTAGGCAGCATTTGTGAAAGGAGAGGAAAGAACTTTGCGACAGGAAACTGATTAGATAATACTAGAGCGGTCACTCTGGGACACAGATAGCAGCTTCTAAGAAGTGAATTTTTTTAATGTAAATGGCACTAAAACACATTGATTGCCAAACAAAACACACACACACACACGAGGAGTAGTTTTAACCCAATAATATGAGTTACGTAGGAGATACGCGTAGACAAGCTGTTAACAGGAAGTCAAATATATATTTCTGACACGGCACTCTATATCTTGCACTTACTTTTCTACAGTGTAGTAGTTCTGAGCTTACTGGCAGCAATCTTTTCTCATCACAGCAGTCTTATTTGTTATTATAATATGACACTTCTATTACGGGAAAGCCTCGTACTAATCAATTAAACATGCAGATTTCCTCTACAGCTAAGCGGTTGTTGCTGATCTTCTTTAAGAGTAAAGAAGAAAGTAAAATTCAATTCAAAACCCTGGCTGCATTCTTCCATGGCAACTGGTGCAAAACACTAAAAGAAGCAGCATGCTGCCAGCTGATCTATTGAAATGAGCTGGTTGCATCCGGTTAGGTGTGTATGACGCACAATGTACTACTGGGCATGGCTCTTAACTTATACCCATAAAATACCCTTAAAGAACATTTAACCAATATGCAGCAGACAGAAACAAATGATTGTGGCAAAATGTAGTCTCATTTATTTTTTACAAGATTGGAAAGCTGGGATATTGAGTGCCCCCAAAACAACAAATACAACATTCTTTCTACCGGAGGACAGCTGGTTATTCACAATGCACTTAGCCTTCAGTTAGCGCCCAGATCATCCTGCATCTGGTGTGACAAGTGGGCCTGAGAAACAGGCTAGGAGCTTAACTAGCCATCCACCTCTCCCTAAAAACAGATGGTGACCTGGCCCTCCTCATCCACTCCCTGGCTTGCCTCTGGTAAAAGCCCCATAGACTGTTGTCCTTCGTGGAGCCGTCCTGTCCAGTCTGACCTTGCACCCCGGTAGAGCCTTCACTTTGACTTGAGCTGGGTCAGATGTCATCTGCCTGTGAACTTCCAGTCTGGTTCTGTTGAGGAAGATGGATGATATTTAATGCAGCCTGGGTGGGTACCACTGGTAACCTGTAGAGGGGTTCATTGTCCGAGGGCTGGGATAAATTGTGGCCCATGTTAGGGAAACCTGTGAAAGTTAGGGCTGATTTTTGCAGGTAGTTTTGCAGGTTCGGCTGTTTATTGGCAGGTTGGCTTGAGCGTGCTCCTGTCTAATACAAGGTACTAGGTGGTGTTGGCCAGGGTAGATGGTTCGGTAGATGGAGGCACTGGAGAAATTTATGGGGATATTATTAGAAGAAACTTGGGGCATGGCATAGGCTGTGGATTATAAACCATTAAAGGGTTAATTGGGATGGAGGGTGTTAACTTTATTACGTGTGGGAATGGCTGACTCAGCTAAACTGGAGGGGGCATAGACAACATTAATATTTCCCTGTGCTTGCTGGCTGCTGCCATGCATTAATATTCATTGCCATGCATTTTCGATCTGGACAGCCCTGGTGGGTGGGACCTGTCTGATAGGTTAATGGAGAGGTCTTCTCTGTAATGGTCTAAGTGAGCATAAAAAAATCGATGATGCCCCTGTCCGAGTAGGCACCGAGTAGACTATTTCAAGGCTCTCCTTTATCGGTTGGAGATGTGACTCCCATTTTCACCCCTTATGTCCAGACATGGATCCCTGGCTCACTGCTTCTAAGTTAAAGCAAACTGTGCCCCCCCACACACACACATACAGACAATGTGTGTTCCCTGTTGTGTGTATGTGGGGGGGGCACAGTTTGCTTTAACTTAGGTGTCTCGACTCCTGACAGTCAAAAGGTTAATTAATAAAATGAGTTATGCTTAAACCAACAGTCCTCCCTTTAGATCATGTCACACCTGATCAACTGGTTTTACAGTTCAATATATAAAATATATTCCAATATTTAATAACGTGAGACAATGTTTAGTACTGTGAGATGTAAGATTTCTCAAAGGAGATAAAGACTAACAGCACTGCTTGTTTAACTTAAATACTATATTGGCATCATTGCCCCTTAGTAACTACCTTCATATAATAATTAAATATATAGTTCAATACTTACAGTACACCCAACCTCCATTCTGACCACTGATAAGAATATGATTTTGATTTGGCTAGGTCCAGAGAGCAGTTAATCATTATTAATGCTATCTGATGTCTTAAGAACATATGACCAGTGCCGGTTAGAAAGAGTATGTGCAGGTTAAAAGCATTCCTTCCATTGCAATATGTTTATACATTCCACTTTTAGATAACACCAGGCTTTGTGGGTCAAAGGTCTCCAAAAAAGATCATATAATAGCCCACAATCCATGTATATCAAAGACACACAACCGTTTTACAGGAATAATACCTGTTATTGACTCGAAAGGTGATATTCTAAAGAATAGATCTAATATTAGACTTGTGCACAGCAAGCAAAATCAATTCGGATAAAATATCTGTTTAGTTTTTGTTGCATTGAACAACAAATTTTGTTTGCCAACCGTTCAGTTTGGATAAAATTTGGAGGCCTTTTGTGAATCAGAAGTTAAATTCGGGGGCCTTTCCGTAGAGGGGAGGTCCCTGGCACGATCTGGTCTAAACTTCAACTTACAGGAGTAGTCTTCCTTAAAGAGAATCGATTTTGCACTACAGGACCACCAGCAACCGCAGCACTGCAGCAATGGATGCACACATCCAGCAGCATGCGCTAGGAACTGAATTTCTCCAAAAGTTGGACCACTTTGAAGAGCTGATCCTTCAGACTAAGGAAGGCGATAAGGCAGCAGCAGTAATAGTAGGGCACAGGGCAGGCACCAAGATGGAAATAATTCTGTGTGGTTTAGCAAATCCACAAATCCGGCTAAACTGTTCATTTTTCTTTGACCAGTCATGTGGTTTGAGATCTGTTTAAAGAAAGATGAAGATGATGGTTTAAAACATTTAAAACATAGATTTCTGTGATGTTTGCAATCTGGCATTTGTTTTGCGTCAGAACAGACTGAAATTTCTCTTGTTTTCATTACCAAACCGACTTTCTAATGATGAGACAGTAGAGTCCATGTATGGCACTTGGGTAGATTGGTAATAGTATGTCTTAGAACAGTTAAGTAGTTAAATGATCAATTGAACATTTGGAAATGTTTTCTTCTTTTGTTTTCTTCTGTGATCATGGAACACAGTCAGAAGGTCTTGCACATGATCACACACCTTGAGGGTATTAGGTTCAACAGCTTGGAGGGCCTGGCTTATGGATTCCAATCTTGATGAGTAGTTTGCAATTATGGTCAAGCAAAATAGAAAGCTCACTGTGCTTGAGGAACATTGCAATAGGCATCCTGCCATGTTTTACCTCAAGCTGTAGTGAGCAGTAAGCTTAATTACTTAAAATTTCTTCAAAGTTTGAGCTAAAAAAATCTTTTTGGACTCGCAAGAAAAAATCTTGATTATGGCTTTTCACATGTGAATGTGTGCATACATATGTGTGTTAACAGGAATGCGTAAGTGTACTTAAAGAAAGCAAGAATTTAGTGCATTCTGGCACACTATATGGACATATATCGCTTAGTCTGCCACCACTTGCTCACCAAGTAGCTGAATCAGTGGGAATGCTTTGCGTTTAAACCCAAAATAGACTCTCAAAAAATTTAAAGCCTTCACTGTACACCATTAATGTCAGGATCGGGGACTTCCACCTTGCTCATCGAGGGGGTCTTCCTCTCGGGGGACAGGTTCCCAGAGGCAGTTCCCTTGTGGCCACTCTTGGCAAAAGCTAGTGCATTCCTGGTGGCGTGGGGGTGTTGCTGTACTCAGGAGGAAGGGTGGAAGCATGGAGGAGTAGCTAATCAGAGTGAGAAGGGGTGGCGTCGTCCTACCTCATCCCTCTCCTTGCCATATGAAGGGGAGGAGACCAGGTGTGAAGGGGAGGAAACCAGGCGAGAAGGGGAGGAAACCAGGTGGGAAGGGGAGGGGACTTTTATCACACTGACACTATGAAAACCCTGTAATCCCTTCACAAAATGCTTGCTAGTTAAGCTGTGTTTCCTGTGTGTTCCCTATTACCTTCTACAGATGATTTTGGAACTTTCTACTTGAATTACTGGTTTTGACCCTTAGGTACCCTTTGGATTCCCCTTCTTGCCTTTGCCCCTGATTTTGGACTGTGACCTCCTTATTGTACCTTTGCTGCCATCTTTGAACTTAGAACTGGTTTTAGACTACTCTACGGGTTATCCTCTTGCTTTTGCTGTGTGTTGGTATTTTGCTTATTAAAGACATGATCACAACCCTGCACTATGCTCCGTTTCTAGTTAATGAGGCACCTGTGAGGCGGGGGGACGGGGCTACAAAAAGCGCACAACCTAAAAAAGCATAAAAGTCATAAAAATTCAGTTTCTAGGGTTACAGTTTGTGGGGTAAAGATGACACAGACATGCTATTTGGTGGTTAAGAAGGCACAAACAGGCAGTTTGGGGGGCTCAGAAAAGCTGTTTTAGGCAAATATGTCACAGACAAGCAGTTTGGGACAAAGATGGCACAGAAAAGATGTTTGGGGAAATCTGGCACAGGTAAGTTGTTTGGGGCAAAGATGGCACAGGTAAGTTGTTTGGGGCAAAGATGGCACAGGCAAGCTGGTAGGGGCCATGATGATGTAGGGGGATGGTCGTGGTGCAATATTAGGTGATAATATTAGGGGATAGAGTTGATTGTGGGAAGGAATATGATGATGGGGGTATGAATATGGTGATTGGGTGATAATGATTGTGTTTGGGTATTGGAATTAATGAGGATGTTGGGGGGTATGTTGATGGTCAGGAGCAGCTCTACACTAACACTTACATACAGCCACTCTAGCATTATAAACATACATACATATAGACATATCCACCAAAACTTTTTACATACAAGCATACACACACTCTTGCAACATACACATAAAATTACACATACAAACCCATACAGACACTCTAAAACCATACATATACACACTCTAACATCAAACACTTATGCATACATACACGCACAGCCCCTCCAACACAATACATTTATGCATAAGCACACTAAGCAACTCTAACACCATGACAAATAAACATAACATTTACACACAATCTAAAACCATTCACTTAAATATATACACAGCCATTGTAATACATACATAGTTACATAGTTATATAGGCTGAAAAAAGACATGCGTCCATCAAGTTCAGCCTTTCCTATATCTGTTAATTTGTTGCTGTTGATCCAAAAGAAGGCAAAAAAACCCCGGTTTCGCTGTTTCCAATTTTGCACTAACCAGGGGAAAAAAAATCCTTCTTGACCCCAAAATGGCAGTCAGATTTCTCCTTGGATCAATAAGCTGTTTCCTCATAATTAAAGATTATATCCCCGAATATTATGTTTTTCCAGGTATCCATCCAGTTGCAGTTTCTGATACAGACTCTGGCAAAACTACCTCTGCAGGCAGAGAATTCCACATCCTTATTGTCCTTACTGTAAAAAACCCTTTCCTCTGCTTAAGTCTAAATCTCCTTTCTTCCAGTCTAAACGCATGACCGCGTGTCCTATGCATATTCCTGTTTATGAACAGATTTCCACACAATGGTTTGTATTGGCCCCGAATATATTTATATAATGTTATCATATCCCCTCTGAGGCGACGTTTTTCTAAACTAAACAGTTGTACATACTGTGATGCTGTAAACACTTGGGAGAAGATTTTTTGCCATTTGGGCGCAGGTGCATATGGGTCCCTGGAGTGAAGCAAATGGAGTAGGGTGCGACAATGCTCCATTCCCCCCTCCAGTGGAAAATACATGCTGGCTTTTCCAAGAGGCTAGAGGTCTGCAGGACCCAGTCCATGATTCCTATGTGGCCTGCATGTGGCCTGGGCAATAAACCACCTGGAGCCTGACGATCAAAGAGAGAGTTGTGGGAAGAGGAAGTTCCCTTGTGCTCCCAGGGCAAGGAGAGGCCCTGAAGCAGACTATCCCTGAGCCAAGTGAGGCAATACCTGCCTGGACCATTGTATGTTGTCTAAGGGAGGTTTTCCAGAGCCTTGCTTAGCTGGGTCCGACTGGGAGGTCTAGTTAGTGTTTAGGCTGGCCAGCATAGTAAAGTTAGAGAGGGTCCAATTTGTAATTAGGTTGTTTTGTTTATGAATTTGCTTTTGGGTATTTCTTTTAAGCAGTCGAAAATAAAGAACGGTTTGCTTTTGTTAACAAAACTAACAAAAAGGAATTTGTTAAGATTTGTTCATTCATTGAGGTAAAGTGGGAGAGACTATGTCTAGGAGGGTATCTACCCAATGGCTGGTAGAACAGGCCAAAAAATGATGGGTGGTCTCATTGAAAAAAGACATGGGTCCATCAAGTTCAGCCTTTCCCTTAGCACTCCAAGCTAAGCATTTGCTACCGTAATACAGGTTAAAGAATAGTTTATTTTAGTGCAGAAGATGTACTGTTGTAGGGTGGATTGGAGAAGCTGTAGTGACTACTGTATTGAATTACAGGGACTTTAGCAAATATTTTTCCCCTGTTCCTAAGTAGAGTTGATTAAGACAGTTGCCCATTTATGCTACTAGCTATACCTGTAATTTGTGGACAAGTCATTTTTTATTATCTTTCATATCATATATTATTCTACATTGATAAATAAATATTCGTTACAAAACCAGACATTATAATATACACTCACTGGCCACTTTATTAGGTAAACCTGTTCAATTGCTAGTTAACACAAATGGCTAATCAGCCAATCAAATGGCAGCATGTAGACATGGTCAAGACAACTTGCTGAAGTTCAAACCAAGCATGAGAATGGGGAAGAAAGGGGATTTAAGTGACTTTAAACGTGGCATGGTTGTTGGTGCCAGATGGGCTGGCATGAGTATTTCAGAAACTGCTTGTCAGGATTCCACTCTGTCAGCCACGAATCTGTATACTATTCTAGGTGTCATATCCGCAGCAGCCACTAGTGGCCACCCTTCCCTCTCTGCAGCACCCAGATCTAATCACTAAGAGCAGCTGAGCCTTGTTACCTGGTGGAGCCCTGTCTTTATATACATGCTCTGCCTTTCACTCAAGGCCTTTGCATTGCAATGTGAACAGCCTATTGCTGTGGCTTTGTACCTAGTCGGTAATTGTTCCTTAAATCCTGCTGTCTGCCCTGCCAGTGGCTTTCCGTCCGATCTGTTTAAGGACTTCCAAGCCGTGTGTCCTCGCAATAGCTCCATTATGTTCTGTTAACAGTCCTGCTATTCCGTCTGTTGTGTGCTTGTCTGTACCTACCTACCCATCAGGATGCATGAAGGGCTACAGACAGAACCCCTAGTATCCCCTACACCTGGGCGCCTACCCGACCTGCTTGCCCAGATTCTGACACTGCTGATCTACTGGGATTTTCACTCACAACCATCTCTAGGGTTTACAGAGAATGGTCCGAAAAAGAGAAAATATCCAGTGAGCGGCAGGTTTGTGGATAAAAATGCATTGTTTATGTCAGAGGTCAGAGGAGAATGGGCAGACTGGTTTGAGATAACAAAACAATAACTCAAATAACCACTCATTACAACCAAGGTATGAAGAGTGCCATCTCTGAACACACAACACGTCGAACCTTAAAGCAGAACGACTACAGCAGCAGAAGACCACAATGGGTGCCACTCAGCTAAGAACAGGAAACTGAGCCTACAATTCGCACAGGCCCACCAAAATCGGACAATGGAAGACTGGAAGAACGTTGCCTGGTCTGATGAGTCTCGATTCCAGCTGCTACATTCAGATGGCAGGGTCAGACTTTGGTGTAAACAACATGAAACATGGATCTGTCCTGCCTTAGTCTTATAGGACCCGTTTTTTGTGATGTTTGTGATGTCTCCTACTTTGTGATGTCTTCTTTGGCCTTGGTCACGACGGAGTTAAATTAATAGACCTTCAAGCAAACACCTCATCTGAGATGTCAGAAATTGGCAGGTAGACAGTACATAACAATGCAAAAGGAAGAAATTAAGAGGCCTTGCTGAAAGGTTTTGAACAAGAAACATAATGGTACATGACAACATTCTGTCTGCTTCTTTTCATTATCGCATGCATGTGTGTATATATGGGCAGACGTGTAAAGGCAGTTTGTGTATAGGCAGGTGTGCGTGAGAGCAATGTGATTGTGTGTGTATATGAGCAGGCATGTGAATTTGGGCAGTGCACACGTGTGTATATCGGCAGGAAAGTGTAAGGGCCATGCCCATTTGATTAGGGGCGAATTTTCTGCCAAAATAGTGACGTCCTCTCTCCCGATACACCAATTATGAAGCTCTGTTATTTTTGGCAGAAGTTTACTTTAGGGCAAAATGACGGCACTTTTGGTGATATCCTCTCAACCGATTGGATGATCAGACATAACCTGGTGCGAACTTCCTTCAAAATGGTGGTGCCCTAAGGTGAACTTCTGCTAAAATCACAGTACTTTCTGTGACGTCCTCTGCCCCAATTGGAGAAGAGGTCGTCACCGGAAGCACCATTGTTTTGGCACAACTTTGCACCAGGACAGGTTCACGGAGATGCGGACGCAGATGGAAGATAAAAGAAAGAACATGCAGAAGCGATTGGCAGAGAAGGTAGGGAAATATTTAGAGAGAAAGTGAATGAGAATGAGTGAGCGGACAAAAACGAAGCAAAAAGCTCAAATTTTTTGTCCAAAATTTCATACTCTCGCTCACTCTAAATGTATCCCTACCTTCTCTGCCAATGACTTCTACTTCTGCTTCCGCATCTTCTTTTTCATCTTCTTTCTTGTATCTTCTACTTCTGTCTGTATCTCCGCAGATATAACCTGGCATGAACTTCTGTCACAATAGCATAGGTTGGTGTGAATTGGAGGATCGGAGATAACCTGGTGCAGAGAATGTGAACGAAAAAGCGCTGATGTCACAGGTTCACTGTACTCGAAGTGTGCATGTGACTTGGTTCTAGTGGGGAAAGGGTTAAAACTCACCGGAAATTATAATAAAAATGCCCCCTTAATATCACCCATGTGTAATTATAACGATATAACTAATAACTTAATGCTGCCACCACCAAGACAAATTTATAAATGGGGTGCCTCAAACCCCACAACATAACTTAATATTTGTGATTTCAAATTACCAATAATTTGGTGTAATCATTTAACATGCAGGGATCAGACATTATGGCACAGCCCTCACCTGCAAATAAAATCAAGGACATTTCTGACAAAAAATAAACAATGAAACATATAATAAAAATTACAAAAATACTATACATCCACATTTTTATAGAAATTGGCTGATGTAAGCCTGTTGCTTTTCTTGTGCACCTACTTTTGTGGACTACAAATGCTCCTAGTGAAATACCCTGGGTTGCCTTTTCTCCAAATAATATATATATATATATATTTTTTTTTTGTGTGGGGTATTTTAAGCTGGTTGCCTGCTAAATAGCCCCAAATGAGAAACACGTCACAAAATAAAATGTGAACGTTTCAAGTCTGGAAAATGGACCGGGCACCTTGTGCCCTTTAACTTACAGAACACATAAAACGTCTATGCATGTGGAGTATTCTTATAACCTGATGATGCAGCTGAATACATTTTTGTGGATTTCATTGCAGTTACATGTAATCTGTGCAAAGAATCCTAAAAAATATGGAAAGCTTGGTCAAAATTGACATTACGACTCCTTTTGCCAGAGATTATTGACCAATTGGTTGCATGATACAAGTCCAAATACTCGGGTTATCTTCTCTTCAAAAATATATACTTTTGTGTGGGTGTTTTAAGCTGGTGGGCTGCTAAACAGCCCTCAATCATCTGGACTACACATCTCAAATGGTAATATTGTAACATTGTAAAAATGTGGAAAGAGTTTCAGGTTTTTGGGCACAAAAACAGTTAAAAGAAGGGGATAAAAAGTGTGCAATATTGCCATTATTATTATGCAATGTATCCCTCTACCCCAATCAGTAACTAGTAGACTTGTGCATTAGTTTTCATATTGTATGGCCTCATTTATGGCATCAATTAGGGAGGAAGGTATGAGTGAATATTTAATATTGAATTGCTATTAGCAATCACACTCCTATCATGCCAAGTCAGCCAGTACATGCTGAAACCTGGCTGGCTGCTCACCCTGTGTATTGATGCTGCCAGCAGTATGGGGTCTGCATATCACTTATCATATGCTGCATATCACCAGCATGTACTGGCTGACTTGGAATGATAAGAGTGTGATAGCTAACTAGGGCTGCAACTAACGATTATTTTCATAATCGATTAGTTGGTCTATTATTTTTTGATTAATCAGATAAAAATAATCAATATGCTATTTTTTGTTTATTTAAAATAAAAACTTATAATTTACATTAAGACGTCTCATTAAGACTTATCTTTTTATCACAACGGCATTGCTCTATCCGCCTTCTTATTTTACTGACATAATAATTAAAGCTAAATTTTAAGAACCCCAAACACATTATTTCTAAAACTAAGTTTTAATACCAAAAAAGTTTTACTGGTAAATATTCATGTAAACTATTTTTTTCATATTAAATAAAAACTATGAGAAAAATGCCTCTTGTTTATATTTTATTTTATTTGCCAACCCGCACATCTCACCCCCAGCTTGCCACTCTGCCCCAGAATGTTTTAAAATAGCACATACACGTTTCACCTACTAAAGAGACACTCTGAGGAAGCCTATTTAGTAGGTGAAACGCGTATGTGCTATTTTTATTGACCTTTTAATGGTTTTTAACCAGAAAGCTGAAAATAAATAACCATTCTTTTCTGCTCCTGGTATCCTTTTAATGTTTTAAATACCCAAGTTTATATTCTTGGTGGGGATCATTCCACCTACGCCAGAAGGTGTGAGCAATCCATTTATTGCTCACCATATTGTGAGTATATAGTGAACTGTTTTATTCATTTTATATATACACAAAGCACTATGCCTATTTCTGTTTAACTTTTTATGTGCACCTTATCCTGAGAACCAAAAAAAAAAAACTACACAGGACTGCTGCCAAAGATATCCCCAGGTGAGGATTGTATCGCCCATGCAAGTTTTGTGGGACTAATTGCTTAAGTTCCCAAAAAATGTGAGTACCCATTCTTTAACTTTTTACGACACGGTGCCAGCCACATATTATATTACTGTGACTTTCTTCTTCTCAACCACTATCCCCTGTGACCTCCATTGTAATTAATTTGTTTGTACAATTTTGGTGTGTAACTTTTATTAATAGTGTTGGATTTTTTAATTATTTTTAAAGGTGTGTGTGTGGTGGGGGGGGTCTTTTTTTTCGGTTTCGCTGAGTGAACCCTGGAGTTTCGGGTTTTGGTCCAGAATTTTCTTTCGGTGTATCCCCTAGGATAAATAGAACTATTTAGATTTTACTTATACAGAATCCTGAATTTGTAGTTCACAAAAGTTTCTAGGCCCAGAAATCAGTGAGAGGAAAAGTAAAGGTATTTAATCTGCATATTTTATTAAAGGCCATATTTTCTCACAGTGAAAAATGAAAAACGTATACAATTCTGATGACGTGGCCCACTGCAGAAAAAACCTGGACACCCCTGCACTACCCAACAAGTTCACTTCACTGATGGACTGAGGTGAGCAAAACACTAAGGATACTTTTAATGAAATAAAATGTAAAATGAGAAAATATTATTCTTTAGCAAAACACACAGCACTTATGCGGCTGCACTCACTAGCCCAACAAGTTCACTGATGGACTGAGGTGAGCAAAACAGATGAAATGAAATTAAATATTAATTAAGAAAAATTGACTTGGTCTCTTGCTGTTGCTAAAACAAAGCACAAACTAAAGAATAGTGTGCAAAAACGCAATGTAAACAAAGACAGTCCCAAGTCAGCTGCTATGGCGTACAGTTGGAAGAGGCACAACTATACAGAAATAGTGTGCAAAAAACGCAATGTAGCAGCTGACTTGGGACTGTCTTTGTTTACACTGCGTTTTTGCACACAATTTCTGTATAGTTGTGCCTCTTCCAACTCTAAGTGTATCCAGACTTCCTGACTCATGTTCTGTGATGATACCGCACCATTTTTGGTTTCCTTGTTTTTATAGCCATTAAATTCTGCTGATATTCTAATGAATTCTTGACGAGCCTGCTTTGTCCAACTTGTTTGTGAGTGGATCTGATACCCTATTTATTATTAAAAGTTGTGCGTTCATATTGCACTATTATTGTTTTCTTTCCTCCCTATCTATATGCGCACCATGGTTGTTGTATTGTGTTGTTTGAACACCTTGAGGAAGAGTGTTATTGGAAGCTGCTCTTCATTGGGGAGGCAGTAGGCACTGCCAGCCCAGGGCAAGGGCACCCCTTTGCTACACTGCACTACACACTTGATGACAGACAAAAGCACTGAAAAAAAATTCAATTAAAAAACTAAACTATTCAGTAGAACTGAAGAAGAGTACACTGTGAGAAATGGCAGGCTGAGGCTTACCAGTATCACACAGAACTATCTCTCTCTGTAACGCTCGGATGCAGCACAGCAGTGTTGCCAAAGCAGTCACAGCGAAAATGAATAGATCTCTCTGGCAAGCTCTGATCTTATAAAGGCGGTTTCTGAATTCAAAAAACAGCAACACAGGCATTGGACGAGACCCTTAGCGTGACATCACAAGAGCAAGCTGATTGGACAGATGAGGATCAGCTCACTCCTGTTTGAAAATTTGGCAGTTGCGCCGCGAAAACGAAGACGATCACGCAGAATCTTCGATTCTTCGTGTTTGTGCGTCTTTGTCTACGTTTCTACCGGCACTGTATTCTGTTCTATGTTTCTTCAGAACAAACACAAAAACTGATTATTTATGTTTGTTTTCATGTTTGCCCGAAGACGAATGCACAAATCTAGTATAATGCTAGATGGTCAGAGCCTTAGCAGTATTATAATTAAATTTTACTTCACAGAGATGATTGTAGATAAGAGGCAGAATTAATTTCCTTGCAGCAGAAGTGGAAGAGGTTAACACAGTGAGGAAATATAAACATGAATAAAACAGAAATATAGGATCACTATAGGACAAATTGAGGTTTGAGGGGGTTTTCTGCAAGGAAAATGGACAGTCTAGATGAGCCACATTGTTCTTGTCTGCCTGTCAAATCCTATATTCCTATAAAGAGAACTATACCCTGGACGTCATTGTTCCTTCATAATAAACTCCTCAAACTGGTTTCTACCAGCCTAATCAAACTAGCACAATAGGCCAGTATGGATGTCAAGAAACAATTAACTCTTTGCTAGTCTTCTTGTGTGTGTACGTGCTAATTGTCTTCTCTACTGAATACAGAAAAATTAAGCTTTCTTTGTATTCTTTACTTTTCTTACATTAACTTATAGGCACTTTTATTGAAATGTACAACTATTTTCTGCACATAGATCAGGATTGCTACATAACAGACAGCTGCCAAGAGTTTTGACCTTTAGAAGGCATTTTAGAGGGCCTCAGAGAAGAACAATAGTACAAAGTACTGGCAAATATTTAATCTGTATTTTGTAATGAGTAATGCTAGTTATTAAACTGTATCCATCTCAATGTGGCCATGCCCCCCCAATTGAAACGCCGTCTTTTTTTTTTTTTAATAGACCCGGAGTAGAAAGAGAGGCGGCGAGCGGTCGCTGAGGAATAAGTTCTCAGCAACCGTTCTGCGCCTCTCACTCTTCTCCACGAGGCCTTGTCGCAGTGCCGGCATTTCAAGCCGAGCGCCGGTATATGATGTCATATCCGGCGCTCGGCAGTGAAGCCGCGCACACTGCAGCAGAACCAGGGAGACAGAGACCACCCACCGCTGGACTTCTACAAGCCCAAGGTAAGTGAACTTCAAAGGGGGGGAGAGGGTAGAAAGTTAGGAGGGGGCTAGAGAGAGAGAAGAGGTAGATAGGAGGGAGAGGGGATAGATAGGATTGATTGGGAG
>VKOC01035715.1:0-10477 GCA_009364415.1 Spea multiplicata | reverse complement strand
TTGTAAACAATGCTCTTTTAAAACCAAATTCATCTGATTAATGGACACTGTTTCAAACCCTAGTCTAACTCTCCTAGATGTACAGAATGGTTCTTGCCTGCCATCCGATGTTTTTATGCAACCTACTCTTTGCTTGTTTTCTACGGCTATACCAGAATCAAATATAGCTCCAGAGTGAAAAGTCATACTCTGAGAAGTCTTCAACCTCTTCTATAAAGGCAGCATTTACAACTACCCCTTTTCCTAAGGAGATGTTTCGTGTATACCCAAAGTCCATGTCCACGTCATTGGGCCAAAAACATCTGTTCATGTCTGAAAAAAAATGTTATAAAGTAGCATGCAGGAAATGTTTTTTCATAACGTAAAACAAGTGCTTTGTTGCATATAAAAATCACAACAGTAAAACAATAAAACAGTTAACTACACAGAAATATTGGAAATGAGAATTTCAAGCAAAATATTGCTTTCAATTCGCTATTTCATATTATTGATACATAGATTAAAAAGGTAGTCTACTATTAACTTCAACCCTCTGTGTTCTTTTCAACTAATTATCTATTCAAACACCAATACTTTCATAATCTCGTGTGTTCATTTAATGTGTTTTTTTAATTTATATAGAAACCACTTGTGTGTCATGATATTAAAAGCCTTGGCAAAATCCTGTTAGATAACTGCATCTCCCTATGTGACATTTTCATAAAAATCCAGCAAATTAGTTTGATAGAACCTATTACTTGTAAAACACATAGGCCCCTACTAATATTGTCTCATAGAACAATTTCCTGGATTGCATATCTTAACAATGCTTGAAATAGCTTTCCTGCTGTGGATGGCATGGGTTTACCAGTATCACATTTGTTTTTCACCATTCTAATTGAACATCTCCAGGTGAAACAGAATCCTTGGAAATGAAAATATGCCAATTATTGAACTAAACCCCCAGAGTACAAGGGGTTTAGTTCAATAAGTACATCTGTTCCAATTGCTTTTCTAATCTTCAAATGTGCAGTTGTTCTTGAAGTCTGTCCTGAGCCAGTAAATAACTAATGATGACAAAGTTATAGTCTACTTTCATTTGTTGGAATTTACTGTAGAAAAGAATGACTTAATCACGATAAACTTGCTATCTCTAACCAACCATTTCAGTTTTCAAGGGTGCACTATTTTCTGTTTCTATTCTTTTGCCATTGATATATTTGAAGGACTCCATAGATGTGTCTACTTCCTTTTGCAATCATGCAGTCATTTTGCTTATTAATAGGGTCCTAGTCTTTTGATGCTTCTACCACCCCTAGTACCATCAATTGGAATTCCAAAAAGATTGTTATGTGCTTTTACTATATTTTTTTTAGCATAAATACCTTATACCTGTCTTAGTTCGGTAGGTTTAAGTGCCCACAGTGTTCCCAGTATACTAGTCTAGTAGCCAAGGTCATCACTATTGCTACCACTACAAATACAGCCA
Source organism: Spea multiplicata (assembly GCA_009364415.1). Taxonomy (NCBI): domain Eukaryota; kingdom Metazoa; phylum Chordata; class Amphibia; order Anura; family Pelobatidae; genus Spea; species Spea multiplicata. The sequence goes on along the minus strand of VKOC01035715.1, from coordinate 9,009 downwards.
ATTAAAAATACAAGCAACATTTTAGGTTCATCATTTTCCTCAGCTAAATTACAACTTTATAAACACCTATACATGTTGTAATAAAAATAAAAATCATTATTGATTCAACAGCAAATAGTTCATCATCATCAATCATCATACTTCATCCACAAGTATCCACAATTTGCCTGCATGCTAGTCTGCGTAGCATAACATTATTGCGAACATCAGAGTGTACACAAACCCCATTACAGGTGCTGCCATGGGCTATATTTGATGAATGATGATGACTATGATGGTGTTAAGTGATCCAACTAATATATGTCACACCAATTAAAAAACATAAATGTCCAATACAAGACTCTGAGGACATGAGCTATGAAGAAGCAAAGTTTGTGCACCGACACCATGTCTAGGAAGCCACATGCAGTCTTGCAAAGTAAAAAATTGCACCACTCCTGCCAAGTTATTACATCCAAGTAGGAACATTAAAGGAACATCTACACACCAAATTGTATAATCAAAGTGGCGGATGAAGGGGGCAAAGAGCTAAAGAGTCAGCTCTATAGATGGTAAGGCTGAGCTTGATGATGATAATGCACACTAGTTCCATTCCAGGCAAAAGACCAGTTGTGGTCACAGTGGTGGTGGCAGGCTGTGCCCCTCAAACATTTACGAGAATAGAATCTATTCTAATACATTCAGGTTAATCTAGCTGTTGTTCAAATTGTTCACATTTTTCAAACCAATGTTTGACTTTATTTCTTCATTTTTGTTGAAATTTTGTTTGTCAAACTTTTCACCTAGTGTTCCCTAGTTGCCTATGCCTAGGTTTTCGATGACAAACTCTTGAGTGCAAACAGATGGGGAAGCTGAGTGACTATTATATTGTGGCCATTATCCCAAAACCACACTGGGTGGCAAAAAGCTCTGATTTTATACAGAAAGTGTAGGTTTAGGCAAATAATTCAGCAGTAATTCTCAATGGAATCTTTTTTTCTTTTTTCACCCAGCTTTAGCCACACCTGTATAAATAAATATCCATATTTAACTAGGTTTTTTGTTAGTTATTCCTTCTCTTTGGTATAAGCCTTCGCATCGATGGTCTTAAACTACTTTCACCAGCCAATGAAAATAAAATAGCCCATTACATTAAAACATCTCCAAATTACATCTATAGAAATGGCAAGTGGATCAATATTAATGTCAATGTTATTCTCAGGTATACAGTAGCTAGGATTACTGCAGTAAAATGTTGGCTTCAACATTACTATAAACCATGTCAATGTTGCCTGTGGCTGGGAAAAATGTCAAACCCCTAAACAAAAATATAGATCAGCAGTTTAGATGAGTCAGTACTTGGCATCAACACAAGGCACATGTGCCACCAAAAAAAAAGCTTTTACACGTCAGGATCAGGCCCAGACTTGGCATAGAACTAAGTGAGCCACATTTATCCCCTGACTGGCCACACACACATCATTAATCAGCCGCTGGCTTTAAAGTGCCAGTGTTGAATTTATCCCTAGGCCATTCCAACACAATATCATCTAAATTTACAGACCCTGTTGGGCATATTTTTTTTTTTATAATTTCATTGCCCTGTTAATAGCAGATCTACAGAAATACAGACACATAATGCATTATTGTTATTAGTATTAACATTTAATCACATTACCCTAATAACCTATTGCTGTTATAACATTTTAGATAAGCACTTAGCCTTCATTTCCTTTCATTTTTAACAGACATAAGTTTGTATTTCTTTTGTGTTAGTATGCTTGTATTTCATTTGTAGTAGCTGCATCCATTAATATATCTTTGTCTATTCTGGAAAATCTGCCAATTGTAATGCAATAAACTGCACTTTGTAACATTTAGTACTGCATCTAAGTACTTTAAATCACAAAATAAAAGAAATAGCAGACATGGACAAAATTGATATTATTTAATTTAATTTTTAATGATGGCTACAAAGAAGTATCATCATATATTTTTGAATAATGAAACATAAAACTTAAAATCATATAGTCCTCTAGCTTTTGGAAGTGAATAGAAGCAGTGCAACATTATAACAGGCTGTTGGTAATCCAGCACATTGGCATTCCTGTTTTGCCAAATCTTGTTGAATCAAGGTTTACAAAGATTATGTTTCTTCTAGAGAAAGACAGATTTATCCATGACATTTACCATTTACGAATGTAACTATGTACATGCATTTGTGTCTATGCAAATATCTTCAAGAACATTCTATACAGACAGAAATAAAGTATTACAAATGACCATAGTATATATCGATTTTATAGCCAGTAAAAACAGAATATCAACAAAAATAGCTCTCTTGGTAAAGCCGGACTGGATGACCCCCTCAGGGACACGAGTGGACATATGTAAGAAAGGATAAAAAGGACAAAAATAGTGTAATACTGTCTGTTTAAAAAAATCTCTGCGTATATTTTTTTATAAATAAACTTGCACTGAGGACCAGCTCCAGTGCAAAATGTGCATTGATAAAATTAGGGACACCTCTGTAAGATAAAGTGCTCCTCTGGAAGTAGTACAGAATCAGGTGTTTTCTGTGCAGTGCTCAGGTATTCCCCTCTGTTCCAGAGTGCGGTAAAAATGTGTGGTAAGTCACTATTTTTGAGACTCTCCTCCCGGTAACTCCGTTAACATAAATTAATAAAAAAACTAATATTCAATATATGCAGTTTCTGCCCTACGCGTTTCGTTAAAACGTAACTTCCAGTCCGGCTTTACCAAGAGAGCTATTTTTGTGGGGATTTTGAGGAGTCCTTGCAGATATCCACAAGGAGATATTTGTTTTGTCTATTTTTTTACTATATTTATACGATATTACTATTTTATAATTGTACTTTAAATCATCTGAGTTTGTCAAGCCTGGAATTAACCTGGAATTTGTCCACGAGCAGACAAAGAGATATCACCAATATGTTTTCCTTCAGCTGTTTTTTTTGTCAATGGCCTAAGTAAGTTGACCAACTGCATATTTTAATACGATTAATTTGTAGAGTGATATATTTAGAGTGTAGATAGAGTGTATGATCAGGGCACAATAACCATCCTACTAAGCTTATCCAGTTAGAAGACCTAGGAGGAGCAGGTTCAAGTAAGGTAGCCTGTTATACCACACTCTACTTCTCCATCTATTACCAATATATCATGAAATATCTGTGTCTGTCTTTTAATTCATTTATAAATATATTTCAAAATGTCAAACATTTATTGCACTGAATTTAAAGGAAGTTTGGATTTCGGGACACGCTGTGTCGGTCTTTTAATTTATTTATAAATATATTTCAAAATGTCAAACATTTATTTGTGGTCAAGTGTACTTTATGTGTGTGTAGGTATTGCTGTCTTCATATACTTATAGAGGGGATTCATAAAAAAAATCATATCTGATTAGGGGAATAACACTGCTGAAAGCTGTCTCTCTAGCAACATGGGGACACTCATTGTTTAATGCTTTACAAGCTCTCTCTGCTTTGGCGTGGTTATTCTTTTAAGACACGTGTTAAGGCAAAACAATGTGCCGTGACATGGCAATGTGGTGGTATGGTAACTCTCTGAGAAGAAATGCCTGAGATGCGTACTTTGCAGTGTGTTAAATAAAGGCATATATAGGTTAAGTATAATGAAAAGCTAAACTAATTTGAATGTAGAAATACTTCAAACTTTATTATCCCAGATAATTGATTAAGGTTAGTTACGAATAATACATTTTCCCCCTTTTCCTTCTTTTTTTATTTTAACATTTAATTCTATCATCGAATTGGGCACTTGTTATAAGGGGGTCATGGAGACCTTCATTTTCAAACTTTCTACTTTTTAAAGCACAATTTATTGATAAATGATTATCAATTTATTGATAAATGATTATCAATGTAAAATATAAGGGATTCAAGTTAATAAAAGTCAATATTGGGGAATCATTCCTTCAAACATTACTATATATATAATTCTGTTCTAAACAAGTATGCAACTACGAACTACTTTGCTCATTCAAATGGATTGTTATATTATGTTTTTAAGTTAAAATATTTACAGGGCTCATCTTATTGAATATAACTAAAAAAATCATCCTACTAATGTCTCGAAATCATTAACAATAAATATTGAATAAAGAATGACAATGCATCTGCATTATGACACTAGTATGCTTGTAATGTTATTCCTTCCTGCTGATTTTTCTGGGAGGCATGTTGTTGTATGCCTAACATTGTGGTTTGATTGAAGATGTTGGAGATAATGTTTAAAGTAATTTTTTTTCTTGTGTAATTTCAGTTATGAAAATGGTGGAAACACTAGTCCCCCCCACTCAGAGAAACATAAGTGAACTTTGAAAACAAAACATAAAAATATTTAAAATGTCATTTTTTAATTACAATTGTACTACTGCTCCTTTTCAGTACACTTAAAATATAGCAATTTATATTTTATATTTCATAATTATCAGGCAATGTAAAACATATTACAACTCTCAGATTAAATCTCTTTTTCAAAAATATTGTGTTTGACTTTTTAAAATGAGTTCTAGTTATTGCTTAATGTTTTCAGGCATCTGCATGGTAGCTATTTGTATGTGTGCTAGCTCTGTTATCTTAGCACCCTGACTCCTTATGACATTACCTTGTGGCAAACAACACGTCATTTTTAATCATCCAGCCAGACTATTAAAAGTCTAAGAGGGAATAGACGTTGTTACCGTTGCTATAAAGAATCAACTCATGGTGGTACTTAAGCAGGAAAAGTACCCAAAATAAAATATCACATACAACAATGGCAGGCTCCAGGTCTGCAGATAAAGGAACAAACTTAACTAAACCTTTTTTTCCAATGATAAACTATATTACAATATACAGAACCATATTTAAAGCTTAAAAAATAGGGAGGGGTCTTTTCCTGATGTTCTCCTGTTGATTATATAATTTGGACTCCCCAACTTAGAGTCTTCAATTCCTGGTCTTCGTGGTAGGATCCTGTAAGGTCCGCGTCCCAGCCTTTCAGAGTTGAGCTAACTCCCTATTGTAAGTTAAGAAAGCGGTTCTGTGGTTCTGTTTGGTATATGTGCTTGGCAGGCAAAATATGTTGGGGTGTTAAAGTTTTACTGTGCCATTTGTCCTGGATAATCCCTCTCCTGGTGTGAATGAATATATATATATATATATATATCACTAAAGATTAATATATCCAGATACTTAAGTCAATATAATGTGTTTAAAACATTTGCAGAATGCCTTGCATTACACAATGCCGAGATAATGGGTCATAGTCAATGTCCTTACCTTAATTGGATTAAAACAGGAGGTGAAACAGGCAAGTTTTTACAGCAGGAAAAGAGGACAAGGCAGACTACATGGGTCAGTGTTTATACCTGCTTATCCACAGTGACATTTCCTGCAATGGTGAACATACCTTCCAGAGAAATAAGCTAGAGGTTTAACTGCCTTTTGTCCAACATGCACTTGTTTATTTACTTGTAAATTTAAATAAATCATAACTTCGAAGTTCCTGATTTTGGTTTCCATTGTTTCTCCAGCGCCATAGAAGCACCACTTGTGTCTTCTTCTTTTCCTCTCTGAAAGTGGTAATCGCTTTTTATTTTGAGGTTTAAATACCAAAGCAGGAGTTAGCAGGTGAGTCGTGATTTCAATTCACTATAAATTACGAAGGGCAAATCCTCGAGAGCTTCTTCTCCAGAAACAGACTGGTATCATAAACATCATTTTTTTCTCAATAACACTGCTTAAGGTCAAATGTTTTTTTTTTCATTTTTATAATAATTTATAGCATGGTTTAGAGTATAGTGTTCTAATCACTGTGGAGGTATTGGTAAAAAAAATACCAATAAATGTCATAGCAGCTGTGACTATTAGTCAAATCTTTGTAAGAAAATACAGGTCTAAACTTACTTATGGTTTCATAGTGTGTTAAAACAGGTAACTAGGATTGCAATTTTCATTGTCATTTCACCTAAGCTGCACAAGTCAAATACAGAGGTCATAAATTAGAATTTTACAGACATATTCTGAATTTCAACAGTAAACAAGATCCTCCATTAGGTCAGAAACCTTGAACTTGCGGTTTCCTGTTGTGTTGAATGAAATGATAAATCACAACCTAATCATTGTCTCCTTTCCCGTTTTCTCAAAGGATTAGAGATAATTTAAAATAATTAAGGATGAAGGATGTTGTACCATCGAAGTCAAATGGGGACCCCCTAACTGAGATCCAAAGTGGTCTGTAGAGACCCAGATTAGGACTACTAAAAGGATTCCCTGCTACTGATCACACTCTCCTGAGCCAAAAACGTTTTAAAAATGTGCATGCTCAAGTTTTGGCCTGTAGCTTACCCAAAACATGGCAAACCTATGTATCTAGGGCATCACTGTACACGGGGAAGGTTGCAGAACACAAATAGGTGTTTGTTTCTGCAGTTGGATATACCCAAGGCTAGAAATCCAAAGTGGCATTACTTTCAAAAATAGCTTTTACAGCAAAATTTTGATGAGATTGGTAGGGAAACAGATGCACAAAGTTTTTAAAAATGACCATAGTGCAATACCCTGTGTTCCCTACTTTTCAGAAACAAACACTTTTATATAGCGTTCAGAGATCTGTGAGTGCTATTGAAGTTGGAGTCTCAGAATACCAAATATGAAAATATTACGATTTGGATAAAATATGTTAATCTTTTAATATTTGCCTTATAACTGCTAAATTAATTTAAATTCCTAGGCATATTAGGTGTATCGAAACTCAGGACAGGTATATGAATATAATTTGGATTTTTAATATTTCATTCATATTAAATGAAGGATTATACTGATAATTATGGTATAAAAATAACGCTTTACTTATGCTGGAAAAAAACCAACAATATATAATTTGTGTGGGAATGCAAAATACGCTAAATAAAGAGGGAACAAGGACACAGCAGAATGCCTACAAATGCCTTGGCCCTGAAGGGGTTAAATATAGTATAGAAAAATAAATATTTGAAATTCAGGAAAGATTCTAAAATAAATAAATGATTTTGTAAGTGAGTAGTAAAGTGTGTTATTGGTCAAATAGAATATGGGTAGGAGTGGTCGGGGGAGCCCCATCGCTCTTTTATGTGCATCATTTACACCATGACTGGATATTTTATATGCTCCTATTTTGGGCCTCCTTTATTAGACAAGCCTCATTTGAAGGCCAAATATAACCTGGCAGGATTTCCCCTTAGGCAAGATAATGCATAAGCAATTTTGTATGGAAGTTTATATAGCAAACATGTGAATGTCAACTTGAACAATTCAGGTGTGATAGTTGATTCATCTGTTTAATCAGTATTAGCACCTATTTTCATGAACTCAATTGAACTTTAACCAAAGGCATGCATTAAACTGGAGTTTTGCTTCACACACACACATATTATTAAAAAGTGTTATCTCAGCATTGAATTATGAAATGGCCTAATTATTCAATATTCTGTAGTTCCTGTGATTCACCGCAGCCTTTAGTTCCAGCTGTTATATCCCAGCATTTAACAGGCTTGTTGTCTATTGCTAGAGGAGACATCTCCATCTTCGAGTTATGCTGACAAGCTAGATTTTAACGATATCCCACCCGACACAGTTTAATCAATCAAACTTATTGCATCTAAAATAACTAGGCTGTGATTAATTAATTTGTACTGATGGAAGAGTATTTGTAAAAGGCAAATGTCCATAATGAACAAATTGACAATATTTAAGGAAACATTCATATATATATATCTAGACTTCATACAAATTGCAAATTTACAGAATTTTGGTCTGAAATACGTGAGCCCACATTCACTCACACTCTCATTCTCTCTTTCTCTCACGCTGTCTAAATGATTCCCTACCTTCTCAAAACGACTTCTTCGGCTTCTGCCTTGCACTTTGACTTCTACACTTTCTTCTTCATCTTGTAACCTCTATTTTTTATCTTCTCCCTTCTGTTCTATCTTCAATCTGCTATCTTCGCTGGCATAATCTGGACATAACCTGGTCACATCACTGCCCTAAGTTCACCTTAAGGCAAAATAACTATGCTTTTGCTTGCTTCTCCATTTGGACGATCGGGTAGAGGACCTTATCGGAAGCACCACCATTTTAGCGGAAGTTCGCCCATGTTATGTCTGTGGAGATGCGGACGAAGATAGTAGATTGAAGATAGAAGAAAACTGCAGCTCTGGTGGGATGTTCTGCATTACTCAGTACCAAATAGTATCAAAAGTGGTCCAAGAAAGAAAAATTAGTGAACCAGCGACAGAGTCATGCTTGCCCATGTGGTCAAATCCAACAGACGAGCTACTGTAGTTCAAATTGCTGAAAAAGTTCATGCTGGTTCTGATAGATAGCTGTCAAAATCACAGTTAGTTGTGTAGGCCATTAAGAGGTTGTTCATGCTGACCCCTGTCCACTCCCGAAAACACCTACAATGGGAATGTGAGCATAAGCACTGGACCAAGGGGCAATGGAATAAGGTAGCCTTGTCTGGTGAATAACATTTTCTTTTACATCATGTGGATGGCTGGATGCATGTGGGTCACTTACCTGGAGAACACATGGCACCAGGTTGCATCCATGGAGGCCCCACAAGACTTAAAGGATCAGCTGCTAATGTCTTGGTGCCAGATACCACAGCACACCTTCAAAGGTCTAGTGGAGTCCGGGTCAGGGTTTCTTTGGTGGCAAAAGAGGGACCTACACAATATAAGGCAGGTGGTCATAATGTTATGGCTGATCAGAGTATAAGATGTTAGAGTGTTTGTTGTTAGTGTGTAGTTTAAGCATGATTTTGTGTGTCAGCATATGGTGTTAAAGTGTGTGTATGGTGTTAGTATGAGCGTAGAAGAGGAGAGAGATAGTATGTATAGTGTTTGAGTGAATGTGTATTAAACCTGGTTTTCTTGTATTAGTCCAAAAAGCCCCACTGTTCATAATTTTAACATGCTTGCACATATTTAAAATTTTTTACATTACAATGTAATAT
>VKOC01035712.1:0-13042 GCA_009364415.1 Spea multiplicata | reverse complement strand
TTTTTTTAGCATTTTTTGAATATTTTACTAATCACATTGTGATTAGAAAGCTGGGCTCCATTGACTTGCATGGTTGAATGCAGTACCTGAATTCAACCTGCTTTTTTTACAGGGCAGTCGCCATCTTGCGGATGGTGAAGATCACTTGCAGTCCTGGGGTGAGTGTTTGGTGTCGCTGAATGCCTCCTGATCGAGGCATTCCAGCAACACCATTGAAGTTTAGGAGGTGATCGTTGATCGCTTCCTAAACTCTTTTAAAAGGGGCGTCCGCCGCCATGCAATGTTTGGTGGATATTGAATCCCCGGGGAGGGGCCAGACATGGCCCCTGATGCCGATCTCGGCGTTACTGAATGCCTCGACATCGAGGCATTACAGCAACGCCATTTAAGTGAAGAAACCTTTCTAAGCTTATTTAATTCAGGACTGTCAAAGGTCGTTAAGTGACCGTTTTTGCGTGACGGCCCTGAACCGGCAAAGTTTCTGAAGGGGTTAATGTTCTTTGTGAAATCATTCTAAAAAGTAGAAAAGCTGGATTGTGTTTGGAATGTACTTTTTTTTTTTTATTCTTTATTAAATTTTGTAGAAAAGACAATACAATAATAGAAAAATAAGAAAAAGACAACAAGACATACAAATATTGCATAAAAAGTTGATAAAAATTTCTCATGCATGGGTATTTACAGGGAATAACTCTAAATATGTACTATAGCATATTGAGTAGATAAAGCTCTTAATCATACAGCGTTTCCAACTTTGTCTTAAATTTACTACCATACCCATGAATTACAAAAACATATGCGACTTGTGTTGATGGAAAGAACAGAAAATAAATGAATAGATACAGTCTTACTCGTTGGTCGTTAAGGATTAGCTTTTTCTCTCTGGGGGGAAAATTATTTCAGTTGATTAGTCCAGGGACTAATTATTATAGGAAAGAGAGCTAGATGTTATAGAATCATATTCAAACAGCTTTCCCATATCCTATGTTTTTTTAATGATGTAGAGTTATTCCTACACACCCCTAATTCCATTTTTAGTTGAAGTTCTAATTGTCCCTTAAATTTAGTCCATTCAAAATCCACATTCTGTTTCCATTCTCTAGCGATAATTTTTTTTACTGCCACACAGCTGTGGATTGCAAGGGCCATTTTCGGTTGAGACATTGTGGGCCAAGATAAATGTAATAGCACTGATATGGGAGTGTTAGGAATACTGATGTTAGCTACAGTTTTCAAATATTTTATAACTCTATCCCAAAATGTTATCAATTTTTTACATCCCCACCAAATATGTAAATATGAACCACAGGAATCCTCACAGCGCCAACAGATATTACTCATGGTGGGATACATCCGCGCTAGGGTGGTAGGTACATAATACCACCTATTAATCAGTTTATACTGTGCTTCAACAAGAGATAGATCGTGGACCCATTTAGTAAGTTTGATAAATGTTGAGTGCCAATCTTCTGCTGATATCAAAGTATTCAAGTCCTTCTCCCACTTCAAAATATTAACATTTGATGGTGATGGGGAATCTTTTAAAGTAATACATTTGACACATTTGGCATATATCTTTTTAGCATCAGGTTTTTTAAATATTTTAGCAATTTCGTCTTTTAATTCTCCCCCAGAGACGTCCAGATGGTTTTTTAGAAAGTTTTTTATCCTAAAATATTTAAAAATATTTCTTTTGGGAAGGTTATATTGGAGATTTAAAGTTGTAAAAGGCATGATCTTCTCCTCTATTAATAGATCTTCTAAGGAAACAATTCCAGCTTGTTCCCACTCTGTAAGATTGATATCTTCATTCGAAAGAGATATATCCATTTGGGTAGGATGTAAAATTTAATGATGTTAATTCGGCCCCACCATGTGAATTCCAGATGTTTCCACTCTTTTAATAGTTTATTAGTTTGTTTTAACAATTGTAAGAAGTTAATCTCCATAATTGTATTGATTTGTCTAGGAATTTTAATACCTAAATATGTATAGTCTTCTCTCGTTTCTGTAATTTGAAATTTCTGTTGGATTATCTCTGTTTTTTGTTTATCAATATTGATAAAATGGGCAACAGTCTTATCCCAGTTTAATTTGTAATTGGAGACATATATTATGTCTGTATTTATTAACTTCTTGCATAAAAGCTTCCATGGAAACTAGTGGATTTGTAAAGGTAATTATCACATCGTCTGCGTATAGAGCTATCTTTAGATCACCATTTCTCAAGTGAAGCCCCTTAATGTTTTGGTTTTTCCTAATGTTAATGGCAAACGGTTCTAGAGATAATATGTATAAGATAGGAGAAAGGGGACATCCCTGTCTAGTTCCATTTTGCAGCTTAAACCAATTCGAGCATAAGTTAGTTCCTACGACTCTAGCGGTCGGAGAAGAATAAAGTGCCATAATTGCACCATGTAGCCAGTCTGTTATTCCAAATGAGATCAGTACTTTACTCATATAGTTCCAACCAACTCTATCGAACGCCTTTTCGGCGTCCAGTGAAAGTCACCAAAGAGAGATTTTTCTTTTCTGCATAATCTAATGTGTCTATTAGGCGTCTGATGTTATTGCTAGAGTCTCTTCCCGGAACAAATCCGATCTGGTCTACATGGACAATTTCATTAAGCACTTTTTTTAATCTTTCTGCTAAAACAGACGAGTATAGTTTAACGTCTACATTAACCCCTTGGCTGCTAAGCCCTTTCCCACCTGGGTGCTAAGCTGTTTTTCTGCATTTTGGTGCACCTTTCGTTTAAACGCGTTTAGAAGTACATTTCTTGGGAATAAACGATACAAACCATATATTGTTTTTTTTCAGCACACCCAGCAGATTCCAAATATACCATTTTTATATGTGTATGTCTGATTAGGTTTGCAAAATAAAGCCAAAAATGGGAAAAAGGTGTATTTTTTCACTTCCCACTCAATAAAAACTAGATTGTAATTTTATTTTTCTAAACTCTAATATCAAAACCTGTGTTGCTAAATATTTGTAGTAGGTAACCGGTCTAAAATAAACAGACATTGAGAACAGTAGACTGTGTTTTTCTAATATTTTATTGCTAAAAGTTCAATTTACTAGACTATCACAAAAGACATCTTTAAATTTAATGTACGGGTGCCATCAATTAAACAGCTCTAGCTGCCCGGGATGTTAAAATATGCCAACAAAACTATATATTTTTAGAAACTACACCCCCAGCCGCAGCAAATGAGGTCTCACTTGTATTTGTATCACAAATCTGACTTGCACAAGAAAATAAGTGAATATCACACTAAAAATAAATAAAAAAAAATAAAATTAAAAGCGACAAGTTCATTTATGTCTTGCGCACTCCAGGTTTGTCCTAGAAACACATGCAGCCCCTCATTTGATGCGCCAAGGGGTGTAGTTTCTGCAAATGTATACTTTTTGTACCATAATTTAACTTCCCAGCTGCCTAGAGCTGTCTAATTGCAGGCATCACCCCTAAATGTTTTAAGACAATTTTTAACAAGATTCTGAAATCTGCCATATCTGAAGATAAAGTGGTCTAGACATCTGGGAAGTTAAATTAGGGTACATAAAGTACACATTTCAAGAAACTACACCCCTTGGAGCTTCAAATGAGGGGTTACATGTATTTCTAGGACAAAAGTTGAGTGCACAAATAATGATGGAATATGTCGCTTTGGCTAGAAAATATGTTTTTTCTAATCATAGCGACATGTTCATTTGTGTCTTGCGCACTCCAGGTTTGTCCTAGAAACACATGCAGCCCCTCATTTGATGCGCCAAGGGGTGTAGTTTCTGCAAATGTGTACTTTTTGTGCCATAATTTAACTTCTTGCGCGAGCAGTAATGCCACATAAGGCTTCAACCCTAATTACTGACCATTCACACGCCTTTCATATCTCCATTCACTCGCAGAAGCACACACCATACTATCCGTACATTCACTCACAGAAGCACACACCATTCTTTCCCCTTACAATCCCAAAGAAATGATCGTAAAGGGAGAGAAAAAAATCACTTTTACAGCAAAAATAAGTTTTGCAGTAAAAATGCAAGGCGCTCCAGCGATGAGATGGTTACTCACGTACCTTACAGGCTAAGCGGCTGATTTTACTGATATTTACAGGTCATCAGGATTTCAAAAATTTCTTCCCTTTACCATTGGCTAAATTTAACCCCATGATCAAAGGGATCATGGGGTTAAAATTTTGTATCGGCCATTTTTATAAAGGGAATCTGACTTTTCATAGCTATATGATCACTGTGGTAACATTGGCTACCACAGTGATCATTTAGCTAGAATACTTAAACTTTTTTTTTTAAAGTTAAGCTAGTTAATGTTTAAATAATTTAATTTGGGGGTCTCTGGGCAATTTTGATCTTTATTCATCTGCCTTTAGAGACCCCCAAATCATTTTTTTAACTTTTTTTTTACATTTTAATTTTTTTAACTTAAAAGTTTTTATTATTTTTTCACAAGCATTATACCGTTGGAAAGGTGAGGCGATTACCTTTCCAACGGTATATGTTGGGGGTCTGTAGCTGCTTAGATGCCTGAGATACAGGCATCTAAGCAGCATGCCCCCATGCCGCTTTAACTGACAATTGTCAGTTGTAAATAAAGTTGCGCGGTGACGTCATCGCGTCATTACGCGCGACGTCACCGGCCGGATCGGGTGGTCCCAGCGATGCCCTTCAACATGAGGGGCAGATCGCCGGGATAGGTGGTGATGGGGGTCCACAGACCCCCATCAAGGTAAGATAGTGCTAGCGACGGCATGGTGCCGTCGTTAGCACCTGACTGGGACTGCTAGCGACGGCACCATGCCGTCGTTAGCAGTCAAGAGGTTAATCAACGATATCGGTCTGTAGTTAATGACTTGCTCTGGGGACTTTCCTTGTTTCAGTATAGGTATAATGTTAGCTTGTAGCATTTCGTTGGGGCAAAGACCTGTCTGGGCAATCTCTGCAAAGGTATCTAGGAGATGGTCTGTTATATCCTCTTTAAAAACTTTATAAAAAAAATTTGTGAATCCATCAGGTCCCGGAGATATATTTTACTAAATTATCTATAACTTTAATTAATTCTATTTTCTCTATAGGTCTATTTAAATTAGCCCTATGTTTTTCGGAAAGAGTTGGAATTTCGGTTTCACATATATATTTTGTTATGTTTTCTTCCGTAGAGTTTTTAGGTAAAGAGTATAATTCCTTATAATAATTTCGAAAAGCTTCTGCAATTTCATCTGGAGATCTATATACATTATTTCCACTTACTATTTTATCTATTTTATTATTAGCACATTTTCTTTAAAGTTGGTTAGTCATTAATTTATCTGATCTATTATTTTTATGGTAAAAGCGGTGTGACGGGACCGACCTGTACCCCGACTGGGTACTCCCTCCTAACGTTGCTTCCTCCTGTCGGGACACCAACAATAAGCCCCTTCTGCGCCAGGCAGAACCAGCGTTGTAGATAGAAGGGGGGGCTTCGCTGCACCGGAGCTACCTTGGCACTGTGGCTAGCCGAAGCTTAGATACACAGCGTGGTTATTGTCCTGAAAAGGACAATACAGGATCATATTAGCCCACCCCAAGCATCAGGCAACACTCATGTTGAGGTGAAAACAGGAACTCTCTTTATTTGGAAACACAGGGGTATTTACACAGTACAAGGGATTGAGTTACGTCCAATAGACACACAAGGGAATTGCGTCCAATAGACACAAGGGAATTACATCCTGCCCTCCTTTGCATATGACTGAGTATTAGCACTCAGCCCAGTAGGGGGTCTCTACTGTAGTCTGTGAAAGGAGGGAGGGGGCAGGACATGTGGCACCTGGACAGGGTAGCAAACAAGGGGAACAAAAGCACACACCATAATAACAACATATACTGGGAAATGCAGGTATCACAAACAAGAACTATCACAGACGGCACCGATTAACCTGGGGCCGTCACATCTCCCTCCCCTGACCAATAGTCCAGCAGACCCGGCTAGACCCTTAACGGGTCGGCTTGGGGCTGTCCGGGAAAGATAGGTGGGCATTAGGTTGTCTCTGCTCCCAGTCTTTGGAGTGTGGCTGTCCGGGGAAGTTAGGTGGGCACGAGATCGGTTTGCCGTGAGAGTCCATCAGCGTTCCCGTTTTGTTTGCCTGGACGATACTGAACCGTGAAGTTGTAGGGTTGTAGGGCTAGGCTCCATCGCAGCAGGCGTCCATTGTCCCCGGAGACACGTTTCAGCCAAATGAGGGGATTGTGGTCGGTAAGCACTGTAAAAGATTGCCCGTACAGGTAGGGTTGGAGTTTCTTTAGAGCCCACACCAGCGCTAGGCACTCTTTTTCCACGGCGGCGTACCCGACTTCCCTGGGTAGCAGCTTTCAGCTGATGTAGGCTACGGGGTGCTCACTGCCGTCAGTTCCTACTTGGCTTAGAACTGCTCCCAGCCCGAATGTGGAGGCATCTGTGTGGACAGAAAAACGCTTGGACGGGTCAGGTGCGGCTAGTACTGGGGCGGAGGTCAAGGCACTCTTTAACTGCTGGAAGGCGGCTTCGCACTCTGGAGACCACAGGACCTGTCGGGGTAACTTTTTTTTGGTTAGGTCCGTCAGGGGTTTGGCAATGGCGCTGTAGTTGGGGACGAACCGTCGGTAGTAACCCGCTGTACCCAAAAAGGCTAAGACCTGTGTCTTGGTTGTAGGGGTGGGCCAGTTAGCCACTGCCTCTATCTTCGCAGGTTCAGGTCGTTGTTGCCCGCTGCCCACCCGGTGGCCTAGATAAGATACCTCGGAAACCCCTATTGTACACTTGTCTGGTTTCAAGGTGAGACCCACAGACCTGATGCGATCTAATACAACTCCCAGGTGAACGAGGTGTTCGTCCCAGTTGTCGCTATATATCGCGATGTCGTCCAGGTATGCACACGCAAAGTCCTGGAGGCCATCGAGTAGCCGGTCAATCATCCGTTGGAAAGTCGGGGCGTTCTTCATCCCAAACGGCATAACCTTAAACTGGTATAAACCGAAAGGGGTGATGAAGGCCGACTTAGGAATGGCTTCTGGGGCCAGGGGGATCTGCCAGTAACCCTTACACAGGTCTAGGGTAGTGAGAAAATTTCCCCTAGCAATGCGGTCCAAGAGTTCGTCTACTCGGGGCATGGGGTAAGCTTCGGTTGTAGTCCGGTCGTTTAACTTACGGTAGTCCACGCAGAAGCGGGTCGTGACGTCCCGCTTCGGCACTAGCACTACCGGGGAAGCCCAAGGGCTGCTGGAGGGTTCAATAACTCCTAGATCTAACATTTCTCGTATTTCGGACCGCATACCTTCCCGTACAGTCTCGGGTACCCGGTAAGCTGCTTGCCGCATGGGAGGCTGCCCCGGGGTCTCCACCTGGTGCACTGCTACAGTAGTGTACCCAGGGGCAGTGGAGAACATTTGATGGCGCTTAGACAGTACATGCCGGGCCTGTTCCCGCTGGGTCGCCCCTAATTGATCCGCAATTCGGATAGCCTCTATGCCCGCTTGCCCTGCGCCCCGTTGGGGTAACTCTGGTAGCGGAAGATCCTCTGAATCCTCTGCGGCAGGGGCACAGATAGCTGCCACCTCCACCTATCGGAGCATTTGGTTACCAGGTAGGTAGTATCACACAGTTATTTCACTACCTGGTAGGGACCCTGCCAGGCAGCTTGTAATTTATCGGACTTAGCCGGCTTGAGGACAAGAACTTTTTGCCCAACTTGCAGAGTGCGGTCTCGGGCGGTGTGATCGTACCACCGTTTTTGCCGCCCCTGCGCGGCTTGAAGGTTCTCCCGAACCATTCCGGCGAGTGCCTTCAGCCGCTCCCGGAACTTTAAGACATACTGTATAACCGGGGTGTCCTCTGTGGTTACTCCCCCCTCCCAATGGCTCCGGATCAACTCTAAGGGGCCCCGTACCTGCCTCCCGTACACCAACTCGAAAGGAGAATACCCGGTGGACTCTTGGGGCACCTCCCGGTACGCGAACAGGAGGTGTGGTAGGTACTTTTCCCAGTCCCGGTGAGAGGTAGCGAACGTCCGAAGCAGTTGCTTCAGTGTTCCATTGAACCTCTCGCATAACCCGTTCGTCTGGGGGTGGTAAGGGGCGCTATACACAGGCTTAATCCCGCACAACCTCCACAGCTGCTGGGTAATCTCCGCGGTAAATTGGGTCCCCTGGTCGGAAATTATCTCCTGTGGAAAGCCTACCCTGGCGAAGACCCGAAGTAGGGCATCGGCTACAGTCTCCGCATGTATATTGGACAGGGGAACGGCCTCGGGATACCGGGTAGCATAATCTACCACGGTCAGTATGTACCTTTTTCCCGAAGGGCTAGGCCGGGGTAGGGGCCCTACTATATCCACCGCTATCCGGCTGAAGGGTTCATCTATGATGGGTAGCGGGCGTAATGTGGCTTTTGTCTGGCCATGCCCCTTCCCTATTCGCTGGCAGGTGTCGCAGGTGCTACAGTACTGCTGGATATCCTTGGACAGCCCTGGCCAGAAAAAGGACCGGGTGACTCGGTGATGAGTCCGTCGCCTCCCCAAATGGCCTGCCAGGGGAATATCGTGTCCAATACGCATGATCTCTTGCCGATACTTTTGCGGTACGACCAGCTGGCGTTTGGGCACACGGGTCTCTCCCTGCCCATCCGTAAGTCGGTATAATAGCCCCTGGCTCCATTCAATTCTGTCTTCCTTGTCCTCACCCGGATCCGCCCCTGCCCGGTCCCTATAGCCCTGTAAGGTCGGGTCATGTAAGGTCTCCTGGGCAAAGTCACCGGGAGAGGCCCAGGGCAAAGTAGGGGCCGTCGGGGAATAGTCGGGAGGGATGTCAGGGTTAACAGTACTCACCCGGGTCTCGTCCTCGAGTGCGTGGTCCGCCTGCCGTGCCTGCTGGCGAGTGATGGCTCCACACTGCTCGGCGGTGTCATCCGGGTGAAACGCGGTAGTTAGGTGACCCAGATCGTTGCCCAGTAGAACTTCCGCGGGTAGGTTCTTCATGACACCTACTACTACTTCGCGAGCGCCAGCTCCCCAATCCAAATGCACCCGGGCAGTGGGGATTCGGAGCACCTTTCCTCCCGCCACCCGTACAGCGACCGAGTGGCTGGTCTGCTCGGTCGCGGCGACCATCTGTGGCTGTACCAAGGTAATGGTAGCCCCACTGTCCCGTAATCCTTGAGCAGGGCGACCGTTAAGCCATACGACTTGTCGGTGATGTTGTCGATTGTCTGAGGCGGCGGCCTGCACCGGGTCGGCCTCGTATAGTACCCCGAAATCCTCTTCGACCCAGTCGTGGTGTGGGGAAGGTGATGGAGCCTCCAGGAAATTAGCAGCTGCCCGGATGGGCCCAGCTGGTGGGCGCCCTCCCGGGCTAGCAGCGTGGTTAGCGAGGCATTCCCTATGTATGTACCCGACTCGATTGCATCCAAAGCACCGGACACCCGAAGGTCGACTGTCCCGGAAGGTAGTGGGCCGCTGTTGTGCCGGGGGTCGAGGTGCGGTGCGGTGAGCCTGAGGTGGCCGAAGTGGGGGTGGTACATAGCGGGCCCCTGATTGGTGCTCCAGTGGGGTAGACCTCCGGGAGTCAACACACTGGTCAGCTAGAACTGCTGCCTGGTCTGCTGTGTGGGGTCGTCGGTCACGTACCCAGTCTCTTACTGCAGGGGGGGTCAAGTCATAGAATTGCTCCAGTATGATCAGCTGGAGGACATCTGTGACGGAGGAGGCTTGGCACCCTTTGGCTGCCCGGGTCATGCGATGCACCCACTCGGTGAAGGGCTGCCCATCTGTGCGTCGGAGGCTCCGAAATTTCAGCCTGTGGGCCTCGGGGGTGATACCATATCGAGCTAGTAAGCGTTCCTTTACCCGATAGTAATTGGTACTGTCCGCATCTGGGGTGGCCTCATAAGCCTCCAAGGCTCGTCCCGACAGCCGACTCACCAGTAGTGTCACCCAGTCTGCCGCTTCCACGCCCTGCAAATCGCATTGTCGCTCAAAGATCTGAAGGTATCTGTCTATCTCATCTACGCCATCTTGAAATCGGGGAATGGCGTCGTAGGGTAGTTTAGCTTTGTTCGAGAGGCTGCTCCGATCTGTCGTGGGTGCCCGTTCTTTATCTCTCTGGAGCTCTGTGATGCGAAGCTGGGTGGCCTCGCTGACTATCTGGGCGATGAGCGCCTGTGGCGGTTCTGATCCCAGGAGGCTGATACGCCACCGGATTTCTCGCTGGAGCTCTGAAGTTTCAGTGCCCTCCGATGAGGCGAGGCTGTTCCGGTCTCCCTCCATTAGCTCTGCGATCAAGGTAGCCTTTGACTTGTTGCTGGCCGTCTGCCCACGGGCTTCCAATAAGTCTTTCAGCGCCTGCCTCTTCAAGCCCTCGTAACGATGCTCCATTCACTGGAGTGTAGTCCCGGTGGTGGTTTGGATCTCCCGGTTCTGAGGAAGCATCCCACCACTGCCACCAATGTGATGGGACCGACCTGTACCCCGACTGGGTACTCCCGCCAAACGTTGCTTCCTCCTGCCGGGACACCAACAATTAGCCCCTTCAGCGCCAGGCAGAACCAGCGTTGTAGATAGAAGGGGGGCTTCGCTGCACCGGAGCTACCTTGGCACTGTGGCTAGCCGAAGCTTAGCTACACAGCGTGGTTATTGTCCTGAAAAGGACAATACAGGATCATATTAGCCCACCCCAAGCATCAGGCAACACTCATGTTGAGGTGAAAACAGGAACTCTCTTTATTTGGGAACACAGGGGTATTTACACAGTACAAGGGATTGAGTTACGTCCAATAGACACACAAGAGAATTGCGTCCAATAGACACAAGGGAATTACATCCTGCCCTCCTTTGCATATGACTGAGTATTAGCACTCAGCCCAGTAGGGGGTCTCAACTGTAGTCTGTGAAAGGAGGGAGGGGGCAGGACATGTGGCACCTGGACAGGGTAGCAAACAAGGGGAACAAAAGCACACACCATAATAACAACATATACTGGGAAATGCAGGTATCACAAACAAGAACTATCACAGACGGCACCGATTAACCCGGGGCCGTCACAAGCGGATTCTCATTTTTTCCATATTTTTTAAAGTTCTTTCTAATTCAATTTGATTGATAGATTTACGTATTTCTCCTATTTGTTTGATATATTCATTTGACAGATTTATTTTATTTAGAGAGGAAAGTTTATACCTAATTTTATCCTGTTTAACTTTATTTACTTTTTTAATTTTAATGAAATATCCTCTGATAACAGCTTTATAAGCATTCCATCTATTTGACAAAGTTGTGTCCCCTGGGTTGTTTTCTAAGAAAAAATTTTTTGTCATTCTAGAAATAAATTCTATATTATCTTTAGAATACAATAAATAGTCATCTAAACGCCAGGAGGCTTTACTAGGTTTGGCATATTTGTCTTTCAGTTCTAAAATCAGCAGACTATGGTCAGACCAAATATTATCTTTAATAGAAATATGTTTAGTTAATGTGATCAGAGAGTACTCTCCAAAGATCAGATCTATTCTTGAATAAGTTTGGTGGACTTTAGAAAAATGAGAATAATCTTTTTCTACAGGATGCATAATTCTCCAAATATCGTAGAGATTTGCTCTCTGAATGATATTAGTAAAGACTTTTGAATTTTTTACTAAATTCCTGTGAGGAGTTTTGTGAGGAGCGACTTTTTTATCCAATTCTAAATCCTGGATACAATTGAAGTCTCCAGCAATCAAAAGGACGCCCTGTTTAACCTTCTCAATTTTATCTAATATTTTAGAAAGAGCACCAATTGGCTCTGTGTTGGGGCGGTAGATATTTACCAAAGTGTATTTCTCGTTGTTTAGTGATCCGACCCAAATCAAAAAACGTCCTTCAGAATCTTGATCAATAAATTTAGTCTCTACTTTTAATCTGTACGAAAAAGCTACAGCAACTCCTCTTTTTTTGTTGTTTTCTAAAGATGAAGCAAAGACTTTAGAGAAATATTTACCCCCATCTAGTGTTGTCAATTTTTCTCCAGTGGGTTTCTTGGAGTAGAGATATATCTATTTTCTCGCGTCTCAAAAAATCAAATACATGTTTTCTTTTTATCAGTGAATTAAGGCCCTGGACATTGGCTGAAAGACATTTAACCATACTTTAGTAAGGTTAAAAAAGAGATCCCCCCCCAGAGAGACGACCATCGAGTAATCTAAGATTTCCATCATCATAACAAAAAAAAGAAAAAACAACATTGGAGGAACGAGATGACGTAACGCACGCATGACGCGCTACGTTCCAGGAGGCGTGGGTGATTGCTTTCCCCTTTGATCGATGGCCCCCGGCAGGACGCCGAATAAGACGCCGTGAAAACGGGTTATTATACCCGTAAATGCTGCAGATTCGTCCCGCCAAACACCTTCCTCTCACTCTGCCGTCGCCTTTTCGCTGAGCCGGTTCCGGCATTCCAGTGTGTCCTCGCTCCCTCGGTTCCCGCCTGTGTTGACTGAGGGGCTTGTTTGCTGCTGCTGTGTCTTCCTCCTTGGTCTCTCCCTGAGGTTCCTGCTGCCTGAGGTTCCCTGATTCTTCTGGCTCCGGTGAGCTGCTGGCGTCTTTGGGACGTGGGTGAGTCCTCTACCAAACTTTTGGATGATTAAATATATACCCAAAATAAGAAAACGGAACAGGTGGAGGATAAGGAAAGGAACAAAAGGAAAGAAAATAAAAGAAAAGAATAAATATATATATATAGATGGAAAGAACCATAAAGAAATAGAGAATATAGACATAAAAACAGCATGAAGATGTTAAGGTGAAGGACAGAGGGCTGAGGGAGGAGGTTGCAAAAGAAAGAGTGAGAGGACAGAAAGAAATAATGAGAGAAGGAGAAGGAGCGAAGAGAAAGAGGAATAAATATATAGTATAATACACCAAAACAAAATTGATAGAGAGAAGAGAAGAAGGAGGGAGGAAGGGGAAAGGAGGAAAGGAAAAAGATAAATAAAGGGTTCCTGTATAAAAGAAAAACAACATGGAGGTGGAG
>VKOC01035705.1:0-11105 GCA_009364415.1 Spea multiplicata | reverse complement strand
TCGTTAGTTGCAGCCCTAATGTATATATATATATATAAAAAGTATATTATGAGATAGATATATGATAGATATTTTATTTAGGCTACTAAAAGTTAGGGTAAGTGGAGGTTCATTTAGGGCCAGTGGTGGTTGATGGGGTGTTTAAGGGCAGCTATGGTTAATGGGGTGTTTGAGGGGCTAATTTGAGCAAGTTGTGCTTCATAAGGAGTTTACACTTAATTTAAGAGATGCTGTGGTTGATGGGGTATTTACAGTTCATTTAGGATAGTTGTTTTGATGGGGTATTTGGAGTTCATTTAAGGGTACTGATGGTTAATGCGGTGTTTGTTTAGGGTTAATTTAATCATGGAAACTAAGGGTTACTTTAATTAATTTCATAAAGTGAACTTAAGCTGCGGTTAGAGATAAAGGGGGAGGGGGCAAACTAAGTGGAATCTAAATCCTGGGGGCAGTGAAGTGACATATCTGGGGGTAGAAGACATACGTGGAGAGACCATTGTGGCATGTCTGGGGAATACGGAGTGCTGTATCATGGTGTATAAGGCATATCTGGAACCACAGTGACATATCTGGGGGTAGAGTGGAGTGGCATATGCGGGGAGGGCAGGGTGGCATGTCTAGGAAGGACGGAGTGGTATATCAGGGGGTATAAGGCGTATCAGGCACAGTGGCATGTGGGAGTAGAGTGGAGGAGTGGCAAATGTGGGAGGCAGCGTGGCAAGCCGCACCTCAAATGTGCATACATCGGGGAGGCTGGTTGGGAAATAAACACAAGAAATGCATTTTATCAATGTTTTTGTTATTCTGCTGTTTGTAGTTAACATCATTTGTTTATTTAATTATTTTAAATACACAAAATATGTACATTCCTTTTTCTTATCCAATTCATCGAACAAATAATCAGCCAACTAATCGATTAGGACAATAATCATCCGATGCAGCCCTAGCAGCAGGTAACGCTAGCAGAATGCTTGGTTGCATAGGGAGAGGTATTAGCGAGTTAAAACAGCGAGTTAAACAACAGCGGGGGAAACGACAGGGGGGAGCACACAGGTAAGCCCCAGCACCCCTTGACAAACCCACATATACCAATCCTATCTATCTATCGGCCAAACAAACACTTTTCCTTCTCTCTGTATTCACCATTCCCTAACATGACTCTGCACGCACAACTTATGCCATCCAAGGCCCACCAATCGATCGTATTCCCATGAGTGTTGCGTCCGTATCAAACTCCTACCCTGCTCGGATAACATCGAACGTGACCCTAAACCCCGCTATCCCCACACATATCAAACCTACACAAACCGCTTTCAATTACCTCTTCATCTATAATCACCGTAGCCTTATTGCACTCATTCAAACGTGGCCGACACCCTTTGAAACTACCCCTCCCGTTGCTCTCACAGTGTCCTTCACTTCAGCCACACAAATAAGGAGGAAATCTCCTTCAAAGATGTTCGCGTACCGCCGGGCACCCGCGAAGTACGTCTCGCTTACCTTGAAACATCATTCAATACGTATTCACGCTCTGCTCCTACACCCCCAGGACGAGTCAAAGAACTCGATAATCTAATCTACAAATGGAGAAAATAGCTCAAATGCCAGTCAAGGGAGAGGTTAAAATCACGCATGACTTTAATCTCCCCAATGTGAACCGGAAAACCAATTTCACCGGTTGTACCAGAAGCGCAGATATTCTAAACTCCTTACTGGGATTATCTGCAAAACAGGTGCTTGAGGAACCGACTCGTCAGATTGACAAATGGAGATTTGTTAACACATATATCCGTAGCTCAAACATTGGCATCCAGGGATCATCGGTCTGTTTGGTGGAATATACAAACGATGACTGATTCACACCGCTCAAAAACAACACCTTTAGATCGTAAGAAAGCTGACCTTCCTAAAACGAGAACATGCATACGGGAGTCATTATCATCACACCGCAACAATATAAATATTCGCATTCTGGAGAAACTGGATTTCATAAAAGCTATTTGTTTGATTAAAGATAACAGAAGATTAAATGAGGCCGCTCACTAAGAGTCAACAACAAATTAAGGAAACCGCTCCGGTAATCTACATAAGTAGCCAAGATCGTGAAAGACAAGAAGTTACCCTTTTGTAGATACACAAATACCACAAGTGACAAAGATAGACAGATCTATAAATATAGACACCAAGAGTCAAGGAAAGCTATAAGAATTGCCAAATCACACGCACAAAAGCAAATTGCCCAATCAATAAGAAGAAATATAGATAAAACATTGTTTTGATATATAGAGATAGATAGATAGATGGATAGATAGATGGATAGATGATAAACGAAAAAAAGGAGGGTTCCACAAGAACGAGTTAGACTACAAACAAAAGGCATATATCTACAAGAGGATAAAGGTTTACCTGACTGCCTCAAAGAATATTTCTGTTCCGTATTTACAGATAAATATTATTATGGAATGAAACCTCAGTTGGGGGGGGGGACACTGATTCATTTGAAATATGTAAGTTTATCGAAACAAAAGTTCTACTTCAGTTGCCTAAGGTAAAGACAAATACGTCTATAGGGCCTCATGGGATACACGCCAAAGTTATTCATACAACTCAGGAGTGTATTAGCAAAACCATTCTAAACAATATATTTATTAAACAAATCATTGGTAACGGGAGTTGTCCCTAGGGATTGGAAAATATCAAATGTTGTGCCCGTTGTTCACCAAAAAAGCAGTAGGCATGAGTGAATCGGGCAACTATAACCCACTTAGTCAGTCTTACATCTGTAGCGGGGAAATCAACAGAAACTATGTTCAGGAAAACGAGTGTTGAACATCTAATGTCGTCACATGGCTTTCGAGATCAAAAACAACATGGGTTTGCCTCAGGAAAATCTTTCCAAACAAACAAATCCTACCGACTATTTTGGATCGGGTGACTAAAGTAATCGATCGAGGTGACGCAGTGGACATTGCTTATCTGGATTTCAGTAAGCCCTTTGACGCTGCCCCACCCATAGAAAACCTTTACATTAACCGCAATCTCTGGGTTTACAATCCCAATGTCCTTGAATGGATCGAGGAGCGGCTGAGTGACAGACAACAGTGGGTCGTAGTCAATGGCGTATATTCAGAACAAGGTCTTTCCTCTTACCAGTGGGATACCTCGGGGATCTGTACTTGGACCCATTCACTTTAATATCGCCATTACCGATATCGCAGATGGCGTCGATGTAAAGGTATGTTTATTTGCCGACGACAGAAACATCAGAAACAAACAGGGTTGACGATGTTCCTGGAGGAAGAAGCCAAATGGCAAACCATCTAGGTAAGCTGGAAAAACGGTCAGAGCGCTAACAATCGGCATTTAACGTAGATAAATGCAAAGTCACGCACCTGGGGCATAGATATCTAAGAGCAAATTATAGAATATTTGGTACCGTCCTATCCTCAACACGTGAGAAAAGAGATTTAGGGGTAGTTATTTCAGAGGATTTAAAGGTAGGTAGACAATGCAGTAGACCAGCAGGTAGTGCTGCAACGACTAATCAATAGAATTGATAATAATCGATAATCAAAGTCGTTACCAACAACACATTTCATTATCAATTAGTTGAATCGATAATTATTATCGATTATAAAATGAGAGACATTTTCTGAGCTAACACTCTGAAACAAACATCCCCCTCATTATATCATCCATTTCACTCACTCACCATCTCAAAGCAGCAGCCCCTAACTGTGACACTCATCTAACTGTAAGTATATATATCTATATATACACATACATATATATACACACATATATATATATAATATTACACCACAACATCTATATTTATATAATATACACATCTATATATATATATATATAATATATATATATATGATAATATTCGGCTAATAAAAGTTAGGAAAGATGGGCGTTAATATAGGGGCAATTATACTTAATTAGGTGTTTACAGGCAGCTATGGTTCATGAGATGTTTGGGGTTCATTTGAGCCATTTGTGCTTAATGGGGAGTTTAGGGTTCATTTAGGGGATGCTGCGGTAGATGGGTAGTTTAGGGTTCATTTAAGAGTGGTTGTTTTGATGGGGGTATTTAAAGTTAATTTACCAGTAGTTATCATCATTAATGGGCCGCTTAGCGTTAATTTAATGATGCGAACCGAGGATCAATTTAATTATATTTAATAGATTTAACTTAAGATGCAGTTAAAGATAAAAAAGGGGGGGGCAACTAAGGGGAATCTAAATCCTGGAGGCAGTGAACTGACATATCCGGGGGTATAAGGCATATACAGTATATATAAGACATATGCGGGGAGGGTAAGGTGGCATTTCTGGGGAGGACGGAGTGCTGTTTCAGGGAGTATAAGGCATATTTGGGACCACAGTGGCATATCTGGGGGTTAGAGTGGAGTGGCATAATGTGGGAGGCAAGCGGGCGTGAAATCTGACAACATGGCGCCAACCTGCCTCCCGATGGTGCAGAAATATGGGGGGGGGCTGATTGGGAAAATAAAGACAATGGGCAAGATAAAAGCCAGACTAGTGAAAACAGAAGTTAACACAGACAGAGGAAACGACGACAGAGGGGACCGCGCAGGCAAGCCCGACCGCATCCACCCTACAAACAACCCAGACGTGTTTATGCAATGTCATCCCCACCCCTTGCAAAACCCTCATATCCCCATCCAATCTATCATCGCCCAACCCTAGCTCAAACAAACACCTTTCCTTCGCTCCGTATTCACCATTCCCTAACATGACTCGGCACGCACGAGTTATGCCATCCAAGGCCCGCCAATCGATCGCATGCCCATGTGTTTCCCGTCCGTATCCGACTCCCTCTGTGCTGAGGCGAGACCCGACATAACCCTGGCCCCGCTATCACCACCTTCGGCCATCCCCATACAAGTCAAACCGCCACAAACCACCGGAATCCCTCCGATCCGAAAGCAGTCCTTTCACCTATCCCATCTGAAACGCACGCTCTATTTGCAAACAACAAACAAACCGCCTTCAATTTACCTTTTCGTCCCTATTCACCTTAGCCTTATTACACCCATTGAAACGTGGCCGGCACCCTCTGACGCTAGCTCTCCCGTCGCTCTCCCGCTATCCTTCGCTTCAACCGCACTGCCAGACCTGGAGACAGACAAACAAGGAGGCAGCCTCCTTCTAAAGTGTTGTTCGCATACCGCTAGACACCTGTGAAATACGTCTGACTTGCTTACCTTACAACTTCATTGCACTACAAAATCAGGCTCCGCTCATAAACCGCCAGGACAAGAAGAAGAACTCGATAACCTACTAGTGGAGGAAATAGCTCAAATGACAGCAAAGGGGGGAAGTTAGAATCACGGGCCACTTTAATCTCCCTCGTGTGAACCGGAAAACAAATAAGTAGCCGGTCGCGCCATAAGCACGGATATTCTAAACTCCTTACTGGGATGATCTTTACGACAGGTCGTCGAGGAACCCACTCGTAAGGATGCCATATCGGATGTAGGGTTGCCAAACGGAGATTTGTTCACAGATATTTCCGCAGGTGAAACTTTGGGATCTAGGAATCGTCGGTCTGTGTTGTTGAATATACAAACGGCGACTGAGTCGCACCGCTCCAAAAACAAGCATTTTATACTGTAGAAAAGCTGACAATCCGAAAACGAGAACACGTACACAGGAGTCATTATCAGACTGCAACAATGTCAAATGGCGTTCCAAAGAAACGGGATCTCCTAAAAGCTGTTGTAGCAAAGATAAGCCAGTCAGTAAGAAAGAGTCAACAAATTAAGGAAACCACTCCGGTACTCTACAGAAGTAGCCAAAACCGTCAAAGACAACACAATTAGCCTTTAGTATCTACAAAAACACCAACAGTGAAGAAGATACACGGATCTATAAAAGTAACCAGAAACAGCCAAAGAAGGTTAGAAGAAGAGCAAATTGCCCTATCAATACAAATATGGAGTCAAAACATTGTTGTTGTTGTTTACATCATATCAAAATGACAACCTTAAATTTCAACAAGGATCAGTTAGACTACAAACAAAAGGCATATATATATCAAAGAGGATAAAGGTTTAGCTGACTGCCTCATTGATGAATTCTGTACGGTGTTGTTTTACAAATGAAAATGATGGAATGGGACCTCGGTTGTTGAAAAAGACTGAATCGTTGAAAATATGTGACTTTATCGTCAAGGCAGAGGTTCGACTTCAGTTGCCTGAGGTAAAGACAAATAAGTCGATAGGGCCTGGGGATGTACTAGCAAAACCATTAACCAATGATAGATTTAACAAATCATCGACAACTGGAGCTCTCCCTGGGGATTGGAAAATCGTACCAAATGTGGTGCCCGTAGTTCACAAATAAGGCGGTAGGGATTAGTCAGGCAACTATAGACCAATTAGTCTTACATCTGTAGTGGGACATTAATCAAACCAAACAATGTTAAAGGAAAAGATTGTTGAACATCGAAAGTCACATAGCTTTCAAGATCAAAACAACATGGCTTTTCTCAGGAAGATCTCGGAAGGCCCCCCCCCCCCATAGAAGACCTTTTAATAAACTGCAATCTCTGGATGTAAAATCCCAATGTCGTTGAACGGATTGAGGAGCGGCTGAGTGACAGAAAACAAACAGAGGGTCGTAGTCAATGGCGTATATTCAGAACAAGGTCTGGTTACCAGTGGGATACCTCGGGGATCTGTACTTGGACCCATTCTCTTTAATATTGCCATTACTGATGACGACGACACAAACATCTGAAACAAACAGGGTCGATGATGTTCCTGGAGGACGAAGCCAAATGTCAAACGATCTAGGTAAGCTGGAAAAACGGTCAGAGCGCTGGCAATTGCCATTTAACGTGGATAAATGCAAAGTCACGCACCTGGGGCATAGAAATCTAAGACCAAAGTATAGAATATTTGGTACCGTCCTATCCTCAACACGTTACAAAAGGGATTTAGGGATAGTTATTTCAGAGGATTTAAAAGGTAGGTAGACAATGCAGTAGACCAGCAGGTAGGGCTGCAACAACTAATCTATAGAATCGATAATAATCGATAATCACATTCGTTGCCAACAACAAATTTCATTATCAATTAGTTGAATCGATTATTATTATCGATTATAAAATGAGAGAGATTTCCTGAGCTATCACTCTGAACAATCCCCCTCCTTATATAATCCATTTCACTCACTCACCGTCTCACAGCAGCAGCTCCTAGCTGTGACACTCATCTAACGGTAAGTATATATATCTATATATATATATATACATTGCGACGGACTCGTCCCTTCAGACACACCGCTGTGGATCTTATACAGCCCAATCACCCGTTCCCCTGGAACCCACTTTCTATGTTTACCCCCTTTTTCCTATTGCCCGGAAGCTGCCCTCTACCGCCATCATCACCGCCAGCCTGCGTTACTCAATGGAAAAGCGGCCAGGGGGCTCCGTGATTCCGGAGCCACCTTAACCCTGGTGGATCCCCAGAGGGTACCAAATTTGTGGCAGTACGAGTCGCACGGGGCAAAGTATATCGAATCCCCACGGCTCAGGTGCATCTGGACTGGGGGGGCAGCTGCCCGCACCCTAGAAGCGGGACTCATGACTGGGCTGCACGAGGAAATTCTACTGGGCAACGACTTAGGCCGTCTCACCTCCACATTTGAACCCTCCAAGCCTGCGGAAACACACCCTGTAACCGCCCGGCTACAAGCCCAACAAACCGAGCCACCTCCCTCCGAAGAGACCCAGGTAAGACCCACTGACCTCGACTCTTGCCCCGACCTCCTCACCCGGGACTCCCCGACAGACTTCCGTAAGGAAGTACAACAGGACGACTCCCTAGCGGCGTACCGACAGAAGGCTCTCAGTAAGCCTGGGGGGGGGATGGACGACTACTGGTTCCATCGGGAAGGGGACAGACTCTATCGTAGTGCCGCGGATGGGGGGAAACAGACTGGTAAAGCGCCCGGGTCGCAGCTAGCGATACCTCGGAAATATAGGGCAGACATACTACGCATCGGACATGTCATTCCCTTGGCCGGACATTTAGGACAGAGAAAAACGACGTACAGAATCACCCAGAACTTCTTTTGGCCTGGTATCTCCGGGGACATTAGGGACTACTGACGCACTTGCGACATCTGCCATCAGGGTAGGCGAGAGAGGGGGAATCATCTGAAAGCTAAATTACGACCCCCCTGCCCATAGCGCAAGAACCCTTCAGCCGGGTTGCGGTAGATCTTATTGGCCCGTTAGCTAAGCCAAGCCCCACGGGGAAGAAATATATATACTTACCGTGGTGGACTACGCCACCCGGTATCCCGAGGCTGTAGCATTAAGCAACATCCGAGCCGAAACCATAGCGGAGGCGCTCTCGCAAATATTCTCCCGGGTGGGGTTTCCCAAGGAGCCGCTGTCCGATCAAGGGACCCAGTTCACCGCAGAGATAACCCAACAGCTCGGGAAGCTGTGCGGTATTAAACCCCTTTATAGCTCCCCGTACCGTCCGCAAACCAACGGGTTATGCGAGAGATTTAACGGCACTCTGAAGCAGATGCTTCGGACCTTTACCGCAGAGCACAAGAACTGGGAGCGCCACCTGCCCCATCTCTTGTTTGCCTACCGGGAAGTCCCGCAGGAATCCGCAGGGTTCTCCCCCTTCGAGCTGTTATATGGCCGGAGGGTTCGAGGCCCCTTAGACCTCCTACGTGAACACCGGGAAGGCACGGTACCAACGGACGACCCGTCCGTAGTTAGCTACGTATTGGGGCTCCGAGATAGGCTCCAGAGATACACGACCCTAGTGAAGGACAATCTCCAGACAGCTCAGGGCAGACAGAAGAGGCTAAGGAGTTAAATAAAGTCACCAGATGAGGTCCTGATACCGAAAAAAACGTGCGATAATAGGCTACAGTCAGACCATCTGGGCCCGGGCTCTTACCCTTAGGGGTGAGTTTCAACGCCTCTAAAATCGAGAGCAGATTTAGCCTCGGCCCCCAAGGTGCAGGAAAGATGTTTGGCCAAATATGTATCAATGCGGTCCGATAAGGCGGGGTCAGAAGCACCCTGAGGGTTCAAGTTATACAGCGCCGAGTAATAAGAACGAAAGCATCGGGCAATGGCACGTGATTCGTAATGGACAGCGCCATCCGAAGTTGTAATTTTAGGAATGTAGGAAGAGGCTCTCTGGGCCCGGAGAGCCCTCGCCAACATCTCGCCCGGTTTGTCCCCCAATTCATAGAACAGCTTCTTGGTCAGTAAGAAGTGACGTTTAGTGGTGGTATCAAGGAGGGAGGCCAATTGATCCCTAAGGGTGTAAAGTTGGGGCAAAATATCAGGGGCAAGCGTCAATTTGTGGGATTGTTCAAGGTGATGTATTTTGCGCATCGTCAGCAATGTTATCCGTAAAATAATTACTTAAATGTGTGGACACATCCTCCACATGGGAGGGGTCACGAAGGATGTTTTCATTGAGTCTCCAACTCCAAGGTTTAGGGGCTTGATGTGTAAGCTTAAGAGTGAAGTGTATTGGCGCGTGATCGCCGATAGACTGTATCCCTATGTCCGAAACATGTAAGCGTAGTCAATGATGGTGGGAGAGGAACAGACTATCAATTCTCGTGTAACTATTATGGGCGGAGCAGTTAAAAAGTGTAATCCTTGGTAGAAGGATGTTGCGACCTCCAAACGTCCACAAATTGATGAACATGAAGGAGTCTCTTGACTTTCTTAATGCTACAGAATGGGATATTAGATCTCTGGGAGGAGGAATCCCGCAAAGGATCCAGGATCATATTAAAGATCGCCCCCAAAAATATTGATGCCCTCCTGAAAGCCCCCATATTTCTTGAGCATATGACACAAGAAGGATGCCTGACCCCTATTCGGAGAATACACATTACCAAGAGTCGCCTTCAAGGCCCCTATATAACATTTGAGAAAAATAGCTCCGCCATCAGGGTCCCTCCAGACGTCCAACAACCGAAACGGAACAGCTTTGTGAATAACGATCGCGACACCTTTGGTCTTGGAGTCCGGTGCGCTGGCAAAAAATGTGCGAGTGTAGCGTCTATCTATGAGTTTAAATTCGTTGGTGGCTTTAAAATGCGTCTCTTGCAGGAAAGCGATATGTGTTTTGTACGAGTGCAGAATGTGGAGCAATTTAGAACGCTGTTGCGGTTTGTTTAAGCCTCTGACATTGAGAGAGGTGATTTGAAGCATATCAGGATTCACGGTCAGGACATCCAGAAAGAGCCCCGAGATCGAGCGACACCCACGGAGCAAAACGAAACAAAAGTAGTTCATATAATTTTAACCATAAAACCAAAAACTCTATTTTTTGGGAATATGTATTAAATGGGAAAACACTGGGGACGACCGACATGGAAAAGGACTTAGGAGTCTCGGTTGACAGTAAATTTACCTGTAGCGACCAGTGTCGGGCAGCTGCTGCTAAGGCAAATAAAATCACGGGGTGCATCAAAAGGGGCACGGATGCCCACGACAAGGAAATAATTCTACCGTTGTACAAGTCACTGGTCAGACCACACATGGAATACTGTGTACAGTACTGGGCACCAGCGTACAAGAAAGATATAGCGGAGCTGGAGAGGGTTCAAAGACGGGCAACCAGAGTAATAAGGGGAATGGGAGGACTACGGTACCCAGAAAGATTATCAGAATTAGGGTTCTTTCGTTTGGAAAAAAGACGGCTTAGGGGGGGACTTAATAACTATGTATAAATATATAAGGGGGCAGTACAGAGATCACTCCCAGGACCTATTTATACCCAGGACTGTATCTATAACAAGGGGACATCCTCTACGGCTGGAGGAAAGAAGGTTTCTACACCAGCACAGACGGGGGTTCTTTACAGTAAGAGCGGTGAGACTATGGAACGCTCTGCCAGAGGAAGTGGTAATGGTAAACTCAATAAAAGAGTTTAAAAGGAGCCTGGACGTGTTTCTTGAAAGCAATAATATTACAAGTTATGGATATTAGATTAATAGGGACAGAACGTTGATCCAGGGATTTATTTGGAGTAGGGAAGGAATTTTCCCCCTGGTATGGGGCAATTGGCATC
>VKOC01035704.1:0-14429 GCA_009364415.1 Spea multiplicata | reverse complement strand
AAATGAAAAATTTACATTCATTTTTTTTACCCGATTAATCGAAAAAATATTCTGCCAACTAATCGATTATGAAAATAATCGTTAGTTGCAGCCCTAGTGGTACAGCATAACTGTTATTATATACTGAGGCACACATTGACAGGGGTACAGCATAACTGTTATTATGTACTGAGGCAAACATTGACGGTGGTACAGTATAACACCGATCACTATACATTGAGCCAGACATTGACACCACCTGGGCATGGTAGAAGTGAGATT
Source organism: Spea multiplicata (assembly GCA_009364415.1). Lineage (NCBI taxonomy): Eukaryota > Metazoa > Chordata > Amphibia > Anura > Pelobatidae > Spea > Spea multiplicata. The sequence continues at coordinate 14,168 of VKOC01035704.1, read as the reverse complement.
ACAGCCTCCCTATGCCATGTTATCCCCCTACACACTTACACATCCATGCTATCACACACACACTCATTCACAAACACACTCTCTCTATCTGAATGTTTTCCTACCTTTCTTGTGTCACTGTAACTATTCTCTGCTACAGCTCTTTTTCGTCCTCCTCTTCGTTCGTTCTTCCGCTTGGCTCTTCTTCTTCTGTGTCCTTCCGGCGCAGTGAGCGCAGCTTCAGTGTTGTGCGCCGGGATATGACAGCAAATCCCGACGCACAGCAACAGTTGCTGCACGCATTGCAAGGGAGCAGGATTGGAGCTCTGCGTTAACAGACCTCCCATTACCTTGATTGACTTTAAGCTGGTTAGAGGGAGATCCTTGATCTCCCCAATCAAGCCTGCTCCTCTAGCAGCGGACATTACTGTCAGTCTCTGGAGGGGTGCCGCCGTGGTGGCACCCCCTGATGAGCGGTGTGGCGGTTCTGTCACAAGCGTCACCAGGGGCAGATCGCCCCCCGCCTCCGCTAGGTACGCTACTGTATGTAACTGAAATTAAATTTCCTATTCCTTAAAAATACCATTATAGTTTGAATCAACAGTACCTGGTATACTCTACGTCATAATTAATTATAATTGAACTCGGATTACATGTCGGGCAGCAAACAATTATAGATTAGATAGACAAGATAACATATAGTATTCTCCTACATATGAAAATATAAAAGAAACATCTAAGTATATAGCATTGTATGAATTTTACGAAAAAAAATTAAATATGAAAAGGCAATACTATAACTTTCTTAAAATATTCCGACTCAGTTACTGATTGGTTCCAGATATTAGCAAGTAGAGCCATTCTATGGTACATTCCACGTTCATTGATAAGGAACGCTCACTTCTGCATAGAGAGTTGCTTCTGCATAGAGAGAGTCTCTTGAAGTAGGCTTTTTTTAGTAGGAGTTAAAGAAAACAGGAGTTGAAAAGAAGATTAGACAAGGTACTTTTATTTTATTTTATACTATTTTATTTATAATATAGTTATTTGTTTTGACTGTTTAAACTTTCACTTGACGTTTTTTGTTATGACTGTATTTTTTAAATTTCTCGTTATTCATTTATTTTTGTTATACTTGTTGATTTATGTGTTTGTGGTTATAGGAGTTAGCAAGACGATGTTGATGTTCTGACTCAGTGCACATCTTGATCCATGTATGCATGCCTGGATTAATCCGTCCAGGGTCCATACCTCTGTGGCAGGTGTGAGCAAGTGGCTTCTCTGGAAGCTCATATTGGAGATTTGGAGTAGCAAATTGTCAATCTGTCTCTGAAAGTTGCAATCTTGAAAGGGGTTTACCGCTCACTGAGCAGAGTGGCGTGGTGGCAGGTAGTGGAGTGGGAGGAGATAAGAAAGCTGGGGAACAGGCACGTAGCTGGGTGACAGTTACAGGTGGTAGCAGAGGGGGTGGGAAGAGGAAAGGTTTCGCTAGTCCTGACCTTGTGCAGCCTAACAGATTTGCCCACTTGAGTGAAGATGTTGGGTGCATCAGCTCAGGAGTAGCTGTACTGGAGGAACCTGTTCCTTCTTACAGCCGTGGGAACAACCCCTCTAGTAGAGGTGTAGTTGAGAGTGTAAGTAAGGCTAGACAGGTTGTGGTGGTAGGGGACTCGATAATTAAGAGAGTAGATAGGGTAATCTGCCACTCTGATGGGCTCAACAAGACAGTTTGCTGTCTCCTGGATGCTCGGGTCCGGCTTTTTGCTGACAGAGTGGATGGATTATTGGGAGGGGCTGGGAAAGACCCGGCTGTCATGCTCTATAATGGTACCAATTACAAAGTCAGTGGAAAATGGAAGGTCCTAAAGAATGATTTCAGGGAATTAGGAAGTAAACTGAAGGAAAGTACCTCAAAGGAAGTATTCTCAGGAATATTACCTGTGCTGCGCACAACAGTTGAAAGGCAGATTATGTGTGGCTAAAGTCATGGTGCAGGAAGGAGGGTTTTAGCTTTTTAGAGCACTGGGCTGATTTTGCGCTTGGGTAAAATCTTTATAGCCGTGATGGATTGCACCTAAACGGAAGAGGGTCTGCTGTGCTGGGGACAGGATGACTAAAAGGTTGGAGGGGATTTTAAACTAGTAGTAGGGGGATACAGAAATCTAGAAAATGAAGTTAGTGCGGAAAGGAGTGGGTCTTTAGATCAGAACAAGGGGGTGGAGATGGGGGAAGGGCAAGATCAGAACAGAGGTATTCACATAAAATACAAGAGACTCATGATAATAAATATATGCTTACTAATGCAAGGAGCATAAATAACAAAATAGGGAAGCTAGAGGCAATAGCATACGCTAAGCAATATGACATAATAGGCATAACGGAAACATGGTAGAGACGCATGACTGGGCAGTTAACTTAAATGGTTACACATTATTTAGGAATGATAGAAAAAGCAGGGAAGGTGGTGAGGTATGTCAACAATGAGCTAAAGTCAAATATTAAGTAAGTAGAATATGACGGGGAAAATGTGGAAGCTTTATGGGTAGATATCAGCTTGGGGCACAAAAAAGGAAATCAGCTACTGGTTGGGATATCTTTATAAACCACCTAAAGTTAATACTGATGAGGAAAAACAGCTGGGTAACATGTTAATTATTGGAGATTTTAATTACCCAAACATAAATTGGGACAGAGGGACTACTAGTTATGCAAGGGGATTCAGGTTTTTGAACCTGTTAAATGATACCTTCATGTCAGAAGCACATACTAGAAAGGATTCTTGTCTGGATCTTATTATGACAAACAATTTTGAACTACCGTATTTGCTTGATTATAAGACGAGGTTTTTTTCAGAGCAAATGCTCTGAAAAATACCCCTCGTCTTATAATCGGGGTCGTCTTATAATCAGACCTCAAATAGATCTGACTATGAGACGACTAAGATCCAGATCCCCTGCAGCCTTTTTAAAAAGGCCATTTTCTATAAGATAAGACAGCTTTATAACATATTGACTGGCATAAACTCTTCAGTAAAAAAAACACTGAGAGAAAAATGGAATATCTTCAAACAAATACCTGTATTTGCTTGATTATAAGACGACCTCCCAAAATCTGAATATTAATTTATGAAAAAAAAGAAAAAGTCTTAATATAAGACGACCCTATAGGAAAAAAGTTTTACCAGTAAATGTTAATTCATGTAAACTATGTGAACAATTGTTTGTTAACCCCTTAAAGACAATGGGCGGTCCCTAAACCCATGTACATGTACAGGCTTTGTTTGTCATTAAGGGGTTAATAAAAGCTATGATTGGGAAAATATTTGTTTTATTTTTTTTCAACCTGCCCCCCCCCCCCAGTTATGCACATCTGCCCCCAGGCATGCACATCTGCCCCCAGGCTTGCCACTCTGCCCCAGAAACGCCTTATATCCTCTAGATGCCACTGTGCCCCACGCTGCACGGACTAAGCACCGGGGACTCAGAAGCACCGGTAAGTGTGGGGGGGCATAACACAGGAGGATCCAGGTCCCCTGCATCTGAGTCCCCGGTGCTTGGTCCGGGGGGCAGTGTGTAGAGCTCTACGCGATTCGCGTAGACAACTTCCGCTTGCGCGGAATCGCGTAGAGCTCTACACGCTGCCCGGACTAAGAACCAGGGACTCTGAAGCACCGGTAAGTTGGGGGGGGGGCATAACACAGGAGGATTTGTTTTGCTGCTTTGACCTATTTGAGGTCTGATTATAAGACGACCCCAAAAAACCTTGTCTTATAATCGTGCAAATACGGTATTAGAAAGGTACACTTCTCAGTTTATACCATTGTGAAATAAATATAAACTAAACAGATTTAAACCAATGTGGCTTAGTGGGGAAGTAAACCAAGAAATTAAAAATAAGAAAAGGGCTTTTAAATCAGGCAAATCAGAGGCACCCTATATAAGATATAAGGAAGCCAATAATGTATGCAAAAAGGTGATTAGATAGGCTCAACTAGAAAATGAGGGGTAGCCAAAGAGATCAAAACCAACCCCAAAATATGTTTTAAGTACATAAATTGTAAAACAAAAAACAAAATATGAAAGTATAGGTACACTGAAAACAGTGATGGGTGTGTTAGTTAATGAGGACCAGGAAAAAAAACTTCAAATAACTATTTTTCCTCCGTATATATGAAGGAGTAACCTATGGCAATGGATATGCAAATGATTACTGCAAAAAACTTGCAAAAACATTGTAATTGGATGACTCAGGACAAGGTGCTGCAGCAACTAAAAAAAGTTAATGTCAACAAAGTTCTGGAGCCTGGCGAGTACTTAAAGAGCCAAGTGTGGAAATAAGTGAACCTCTGTTTTTACTCTTTCAGGAATTGTACCAGAGGATTGGAGGAAGGCAGATGTGGTTCCTAAATTCAAAAAGGGTTCAAACTCTTTGCCTGGAAATTATAGACCTGTGAGCTTAATTTATGTGGCTGGGAAAATATTTTAAGGGTTATTAATGGATAATATCAGGGATTCAATGGGAAGAACAGTGTAATTAGTAAAAATCAGCATGGTTTTATGAAACATAGGACATGTCAAACTAACTTAATTGCATTCTATGAAGAAGTAAGTAGAAGTATAGATCAAGGTGTTGCAGTGGATGTAATCTACTTGGATTTTGCCAAGGCATTTGACACGGTTCCGCACAATAGGTTAGTATTCAAACTGAAAGAAATTGGTCTAGAGAAAAATTCTTGTTCTTGGGTAAAACATTAGCTTAATAAGTTTACAGAGAGTTGTCATAAATGGTAAATTTTCAAGTTGGTGTCCCTCAGGGTTCTGTTCCGGGACCAATTTTATTCAACATATTTCTAAATGATCTTGCAATTAGCGTTGAAAGTCATGTTTGCAGATTACACTAAACACTGTAAAGTAATACAATGTGAGCTGCAGATTAAATTTAATGTAGATAAATGTGAAGTTATGCACTTAGGGGTAAGGAATGCACAAGCAACTTACACCCTAAATGGTAGTGAATTAGGGATAACAACAAATGAGAAGGATTTGGGAATCCTTATAGACAACAAACTAGGCAACAATGTGCAGTGTCAGTCAGAAGTTGCTAAGGCCAGTAAAGTATTGTCATGTATAAAAAAGGGGCATGAATTTGCGGGATAAAAATATAATTTTGCCTATAAATCAATTGTAAGACCACACCTTGAATATGTTGTGCAATTTTGGGCACCTATTCTAAAGAAGGATATCATAGCACTGGAAAGGGTGCAGAGGCGGGCTACTAAATTGATAAAAGCAATGGAACACTTTCTTTATAAAAAAAAAAAAAAAAGGTTAACAAATTTAAATCTGTTTAGAAAAACGGCACCTCAAAGGTGATATGATGGCATTATATAAATATATTCAGGGCCAATACAAACCATTTTCTGGAAACCTATTCGTGAACAGGACAATGCATTGGACACGTGGTCACACATTTAGACTGGAATTAAGGAGATTTAGTTTTTTTTAGTAAGAACAGTAAGGATGTGTAATTAGTTTTATCAGAGTCTGTACAGATGTTTATACAGCAACTACTTGCAAAAACATAATATTCAGGGGTATAATTTTTAAATTATAGGGAAACAGCTTTGATCCAAGGAGAGATCTGACTGCCATTCTGGGGTCAAGAAGATTTTTTCTCCTTAGTTTGATGTAAAATTGAAAAGAGCTACAAACTCTATTTGTTTTGTCTTCTTTTGGATCAACAGCAATTAATAGATATGGGAAAGGCTGAATTTAATGGACACATGTCTTTTTTTTTCAGCTTGTAACTTATACTCCCTTCTTTTTCTCTGAGTATAATTGGTCCATATATTCTGTATAATTGGGCTATAAATTTGAATTGAGAACAAAGAAAATAGTTGACTAAGCAAATATGTCCCATATTTGCTTAGGCAACTATTTTCTTTGTTCTCAATGTAGTGAGGAAAAATGTTTTTATGTTATTTAAAGAAAACAAGATTGCTCCGACTCCATTTTGTTTTTGTAGGTCTAATATATAATATGTATTTTTCAGCCTAAAACATCAGACATGTGACGTTCTTTATTTTTGTCTTATTATTAAACAGGTAAAAAGGCCGTTTGTTCCGTGGCAAGTTGTCCGTGATATCATGCATTCCAGTTTGGAGGAATCTTTGGACAAAACATCTCATTCTATCGGGAGAAGAGCTCGTTATATAATAAAGAACCCCCAAACTTACCTTAATTACAAGTAAGACTCTGCAGTGCAATTGACCTTTTCTACAAAAAGTGCACCGTGTATTATACAGGGCCGTCTGCAGTGAGCTTCTCCTCCAAGGATTGGCCAGGCCCTGCTTATCATAGTTATATGAAGATAGGCTTCAAAAAATCTAATAAACTATGCATTGTATAAAAATAGCATGTTTAGTGAATATATACCCCACTGTGTTATATTTGATCATTTGCCATTCACAACATATCTCAGATTGCTTTTGTAATTTTATGAATAAACCTAAAATCAAAACTGCTGAGGATTGTAGATGTGGGTGGACTAGCCATGGCATGAGCAGAGCCAGACCCTGGTTAAGCTTATACAGATGCACTTGACCTGTGAGCGCACAGGTCCTTGTGCGCTGGCATAATTACAGGGTATGCAGCTGTGACAGGGCCCAAGCCTCTAGGTGAAACCGAGGCTGCTTGCACAGTGTGTGCATGCGTGTGTATGCAAGTGTGTGTGTGCGCATGTATGCGAGTGTATGCGTGAGCGTGTGTGTGAGCATGCGTGTGTATGCGCGAGCGTGCATGTGTACGTACGTACGTACGTGCGTGCGTGCGCTAGCATGCATGAGTAGTGCGTGCGAGCATGCGTGTGTATGCCCGAGCGTGCATGTGTACGTACGTACGTACGTCAGCGCGCCAGCATGCATGAGTTGTGCGTGCGCCAGCGTGTACGTGGGCGTGCGTGTGTGAGCATTCATTTACGTGCGTACGCACGCACATAGGGTACTTACATGTATGTGTGAGCGAGCATGTGTACGTGTGAGGATGTGTGTGTTTGTGCGAGCAGGGATGTGTAAGTGTGTGTAATTTGTTGTATGTTGGAAGGGGCAGTGATCGCACAGACTAGCTGTTGAAATTGGGGGGGCAATTTTCACACCATGGCCCTGTGGTTTCTAGTTAAGCCCCTGCCCTTGTGAACATCTTTTGGAAACGCAGAAGGGTGGAATGTGGTTTTTAGCCAGAGATGCCTGTGGCATTAAAGTAGTAAACACTGATTGGCGCAGTATATATATATATATATATATATATATATTATATATATATATATAATAAATAGCCCTGCACTCCTACCTAAACTAGATTCCTAGTTCATAAAAACATGGTGCCCGGTGCTTGGCTGATAGTAACAATAATCTAAAAGTAGTGAAGCCAGCACTCACGGTCTTCAGTAATGCTTCATTTTTATTTGCAAGATACCAAGATCTATATTATTCATTTTTTCATTAAAACTGTGTTGCATGAACCAAAGTAGTCTAATGTAAAAACAAACCTTTTACATCACCAGTTATAAATGTACGTAATCTTTAAATGCCAATAATTAAAGTAGGAATTTGTGAAAAAAAAATGTACCGTACATTAATGAAATGCTGACGTACACTTTGAAATGATCTGGACCCTTCTTGGTCTTATTTGTAAACTACTTAAAAATGGTCACTAGTTTTTTTGGTATATTGCCTGATTGGTATTTGCCAAATACTAGGTGTGCATTTTACAGCTCATTTTTTAAATCCTTTATTTTGTTTTTATTTTTAGAGTGTGCTTGGCAGAAGTCTACCAGGATAAGCATATGATTGTAGAATTTATGACTCGCAAACAAAATTACGATGATCTAAAGGTAACATATACTATGTAAAACCTATTAAGGCACATGTGCATATATATTGTAAGGACAAAAGTATTGGAACTCCTGACCATTACACCAACAAGCATTTTTATGACCTCACATACTAAATACACTGCATGTTGGTGCCCACCCCTGGTGTAGTGCACAGTTATTTTACCTTCAAAAAAAGCTTCATACACACAAGCATATACTCGCACTCCCTTACATTAGGGTGACCAGATGTCCCCGGTTTCCGGGGATCAATGCATACACATACATCACACAGAATTGCAGAGACAATACAATACACCGGTCAGTGAATAATACTTATAATCTTCTTATCATGGAACCTGTCAGTGGGTGGGATATATTAGGCAGCAAGTGAACATTTCGTCTTCAAACCGTCCTTCAGGCAATATTCTGCTGGAAACTGTTGGTCCTGCCATTCATATTTGAAATGTACCAACTACCTATGTATTGTTGCAGACCATTTGCACCCTTTCATGGTCACGGTATTCCCTGATGGCATTGGCCTCTTTCAGCAGGATAATATGGCCTGCCCTAAAGCAAAAATGGTTCAGGAATGGTTTGATGAACGTCCAAGGCGTTGACTCCAAATTTCCCATATAGCAATTCAATCAAGCATCTGTGGGATATGCTGGACAAACAAGTCTGATCCATGGAGGCTCCACCTTGCAACTTACAGGACTTTAAGGATCTGGTGCCAACGTCTTGGTGCCAGAGACCACAGCACGTGTTCTAGTGGAGCCCATGCCTTGACGAATCAGGGCTGTTCTGAAGGCAAAAGGGGGACCTACACGATATTACATAGGTGTGACGGAACCCTCCATCACTGGGATGCCTGACCGCCAGCCTCCTCCCTATTGACTATGGGCCCTAACTTTGTAAAGACGTCTGTGGCTACCCCAAGCAGGATGTCATCTCATCACTTGCTGAGAGGATTATCCCTGGCAGACAGCCAGGATCTGCCACCAGGGAGTGACCCCTCCCACCCCATGGTGCACTACTATGTTGTCCCCCCAGTTCCACCAGTACAGACATTTACCCCGGCCATCCCTGGAACTGGTTTCAGCCAGTAATAGATAGTGGAGGTTGGGACCCTATTGTATTGTTAATCCCGTTACTGCCCCCTGTTGTCTCTGGAAGGCAGATTAAGGGGGCGGTTTGTATCCCAATATCTTGTTTTATGTTAATGTTTGCTTTGCTGGCTATATCCAGCCCTTTGTGTGAAAAATAAATCAATCTTCGTTTTGGTTTTGCCCTACACTGAGTCTCAGCTAGTGACTGGGAAACCGGGGAAAGAGTGAGTTGTCTCAGGCTAAGGAGTAGAAGTCAGCGGAGGTAGTCGGCCGAACTATCCAGCTCCGTGACAATAGGTGGTCATAATGTTATGGCTGATCAGTGTATATAAACACTCACTGGCCACTTTATTAGGTACACCTGTTCAATTGCTTGTTAACACAAATATCTAATCTGCTAATCACATGGCAGCAACTCAATGCATTTAGGCAGGTAGATGTGGTCAAGACAACTTGCTGAAGTTCAAACCGAGCATCGGAGTGTGGAAGAAAGGGGATTTAAGTGACTTTGAAGGTGGCATGGTTGTTGGTGCCAGACGGCTGGTCTGAGTATTTCAGAAACTACTGGGATTTTCACATACAACCATCTCTAGTGTTTACAGAGAATGGTTCGAAAAAAGAAAATATGCAGTGAGCGGCAGTTGTGTGGATGAAAATGCCTTGTTCACGTCAGATGTGCAGCCGACAAATCTGCAGAAACTCTGTGATGCCATTATGTCCATATGGACCAAAATCTGTGAGGAATATTTCCAGCACCCTTTAGAAAGTATGCCGTGAAGAATGAAGGCAGTTCCAAAGGCAAAAGAGGATCCAACCCGATACTAGCAATATGTACCTAATAAAGTGGCCAGTGCATGTATATACATAAACTGTATGAACCAACCTTGCGCTTCCTTTTTTAAGGGCCGATAGTGGGAGATCCATGATCTTCCCATCACGCCATAGGTTCACCATCGCTTGTATAGTATACACACTTGCAGTTACAAGGTAGTATGAAAGTAGGATTTAGAAACACAGAAAGTGATGACAGATATAAACTATTTGGCCCATCTAGTCTTCCTAACCTCTGAATGCTTTGATTACTCCCTTGCCTTATCTTATATATAGCTTAGCCTTATGCTTGCTTAAATGCATTCACTGCATTAACATCTACCACTTCTGCTGGAAGGCTATTTCATGCATCCTCTACTTTCAGTAAAGTAATATTTCTTGATGTAACTTTTAAACATTTGCCCTTATTTTCAAACCATGTCCTCTTGTTGTGGTAGTATTTTTTCTTTTAAATCTCTTTATCATGTTGAGGAGATGGGCTCACACACACACAGTCAGTCAGTCCACTGGATAAATAGTCAGAGGGCATAGAGCAGACAGGCAAGGAGTCAGGTAAAAATAAAATAAGATGGTGGGAGTGGGATGATTGATGTGGACACCCATATTTAAAGGGGGGTGGCTCTCTGGTGGCTCAGAAGTACTGACATACTAACGGGGGGCCTGACTGGGTGGCATAAATGTTGGGCTAACACAATAAGAGGTTTCGAGGTACTCATTCACACCCTTATCAATTTGCAAACCATGGCTGAATCATCATTTTACAAAATTTCCAATACATACATATTAGAAACAATTGCATAAATTATCCATTATACAAATTTAGTATAAATTTAATAGACAACATTGTGTTCTCGAATCAGGTGACATGATGGAGGGTGGTCGGCAAAACAGATCTGCTATCAATATTTATCTACAGGGAGAAATACTCATTTGTAATCTTAAGTAACCATACATGATTAGTGTATTAGATTTATATATCCACCAACTGTTTTTTTCCCATTTTCAACTCATGAGTCAGTTGATTCTCAAACTTTGGCCTAGAAAAGGGCTAGACTTCCAATTCCTGGCAATTATCTTAGTTGATACGAAACAATGTATAGTCTGGTATTTAATTATTTGTAAACAGTTTTTATATTTAGATGTAGGAGGGCCACCTCTGCACATTTATTAAGATCTGTGTTTCCTATCTGGTTTATGCCTCTCCAGACAACCACCTCTCTACCATATATGGGAGAAGGAACTGTCTAATACTCCACATCTCCGACAATTTGGAGCATGTGTAGGATGGATTCTTGCTGGTACCATGTACATCTACTCATTATTTTAAATTGGTTCTCCTTAATATTTAGGCAATGAAAAATTTTATTCAATGGAATCCGATCTTTACTCTCCATTTTAATTTCAATTTCCTTCTCCCATGCACCTATCACTGGAATTACCACACTTTTTTGGGGTGAGTTCTAATTAGGTCGTGACATTTTGCTACCACTTTATTCACTTTTTTGTGGAAGAAAATATTTTCTAGTAACATGAGCCAATAACTGTATTGTAGAGGCCCATAGATTTTTTTATTTTCTCCCATTCCATTAGGGTCTGTATTAGTATCTCTGGGCCATCTTATTTATTTTTTAAACTTGCTCTCTTTCGCTATTTATCCAGACGCAGAACTCTAAATCATCTCTTCCTACCGTCTCAGCTTCCATTTTATACCACGGCTAATTTCTCAGAATATCGACTTGTAATTTGTAAATATGAGCTATCATGTTTGGTAGTGTTGCTTTATCAGGGGGTATCCCAGGCCTCCCGACTTTACAGGTTTAGCCAATACATATTGTGGCAAGGTAACGGAGTCTGTCTATATCAGTTGCAGATTGGAGCTCTCTCTATTCCCAGCATGAGAGGGTTAATTGATGGGAGTCAGCCCTTTCAGGTGAGTCCAATTAACCTGCACTGAGATGTTTAACCCCTAAATGACAATTGACAGTCCGGGCACGTCACCCAAAAACGAAGGGTTAACATCAATTGACGTGCCAGGACCATCATGACCTTAAACGGGTGCAGAAAGCGATCTACATTTGCTTTCTGCCCCCAAACGATGTTGTTGTAATGCCTCGACGTCGAGGCATTCAGCAACACTGCGATCGGCATCAGGGGTCGTGTCTGGCCCCTCCCTGGGTCGTCAACGTCCGTTATATATATATATATATATATATATATATATATATATATATATGCACTATATGGCGGCAGACGCCCGTTTTAAAAGTATTTAGGAGGCGATCAACGATCACCTCCCTGAACTTCAATGGTGTCGCTGAAATGCCTCGATCATGAGGCATTTAGCAACACCACTCACCCCAGGAGGCGCTGTGACAACCACCACTGCGAGTGATTTCGCCAATCGCAAGATGGTGGCCGCCCTGTAAAAATAAACAACAAAGTTGGAAAAGTTCGCCAGATGGTCTCCAGATCCTCTAGGGAACTCTGGCTCCACTTGCAGGTTGAATACAGGTACTGCATCCTACTATGCAAGTCAAAGGAGCCCAGCTTTCTAATCACAGTGTGATTAGTAAAAATAATTAAAAAAATAAAATAAAAAAATAAAAATAATAAGAAAAAAATAGTTAAAAACTATTTAAAATGTAAAAAGTTTTCCACTGGGGAACCTTCAAGTTCCAAAAAGTGTAAAAAAATAAAATATATATATTATATTATTACTATAATTATTATATATATATAATATATTTTGCCGGCTTTCTGCTGTCCGATGTGATGTAACAGCTCCTTGCATGAAAGCTGCAAAGCTGACGTAACCCAGAAGTTCATCGGAGGACAGGGTAGACCGCTCGGCAGTGGGCACAACCCTTCGTTGTTCCATTTCTCCCTCTCTTTTTTATGTTTGTCTTTAATTATTTTTTAATCTGTATATTTTGGAACCTACTTAGCAAACGTAAAAACAGTCCACCGTGTTACCTTCAAAATTAATGCTATTACACTACTTTTTATATATTTTAGTGAATAATAATTTCTTCATCAGTGTTTATTACACTACTTTTATACGGACAAGACATCCAAGGAAAACAACAAAAACATTTCTACCTCGGTGCATGGTATTACCTTCAACATAAATTCTATTACATTGCTTTTACATACATGACCCCGAAGAAAATCCACCATATTTATGCCTTCACCATTAGTGTACTAACGCTAGTTTTTAAACACAAAATAATAGTTTCTGCCGCAGTGCAAGATATTGCCTTCAACAGTGCTATTATACTGCTTTTATACATACATAACCCCAAAGAAAGGGAAAGCTTTCACATCTGTACATATTTTAACCGTAACCATTTCTCATATTTTTGCCTTCACCCATTTCTGCAACTGTGTACAATGTTAGCTGAATGCCTCGATGTCGAGGCATTCAGCAACACAGAGATTGGCATCAGGGACCATGTCCACGATCACCTCCTAAGCTTCAATGGTGTCGCTGAAATGCCTTGATCATGAGGCATTCAGCAAGACCGAACACTCACCCCAGGACGTGCTGTGACCATTTAAAAAAAGTTATGCATCAGAGGAACCATCCAGTTGCAGCAAAATGTAAAACAAAAGTCCAAAAAGAATAGATAAAATAAAGTTTATTATTATGAGTAAGTGCTAAAATTAGCGCTGTTACTTCCCAAAAATCCTGACATGGAAAGAGTTAAAGTAAAAGCATTTAAAATACCGAACGGGTGTCTAAAAAAATAAATAAATAAAAAACAGCGAGATTACTGTCTTGGTGATCTTACCATAACTGCTGATTGGAGACCTTGGAGATCTCTCTTGCCGCCGCTATTGAATGTATGTGTCCTGTATACTTCTTTTTTGGGATATTCGAATGTTCAACTTCTTAGATTTGTAGAGGCTCCGATATGAAGCCTATATTATTCATTCAGATGATGGTTTTACCTTATGGCTGTTATTAATACCATTGCATCTGTTTAGTGTACTATTTAGTGTACCCACACATGTTATATATTGTTTTTTTCAGGACAAGATGGGCTTTCTTCAGATACCCATTATGTTTTGAAATTTGAGAAAAAAAAAACACCTTTTTATGACTTTTTCTTTGAAAAAATCTTTTATTCACCTACAAAAGGAAGTAAAAAAAAAAACTAGCTAAATAGATTCATTTGGGATTACTTGGGCAATAAGTACAAGTATATCGGCCTAGCGTTTTATAAGATTTCCAAACCTTTTTTTTCCCAATCTTTGGTCATTTCTGCCTCATGCTCCTCTTTGACTCAATTAATCCCATCAAACCAAACTTATGATTTTTGAAAACTTAGACACCCCAGGGTATTTCAATGCTAGTATTTTTTTAACCCTTTTCATGCA
>VKOC01035700.1:0-10576 GCA_009364415.1 Spea multiplicata | reverse complement strand
TTTTTTTATCTGATTAATCGAAAAAATAATCGGCCAACTAATCGATTATGAAAATAATCGTTAGTTGCAGCCCTAATAAGGACATTGTACTGACCAATCACAAATCCTGCTACTTCATTAATAAACCCAGGTGATGACCCTATGTAGCTATTTCTCTAAAATATAATTTTGTATAGTTAACAATCTGTTTACTACATCTTCTGTATTTAACAATTTTGCCCACTTTCTTAATATACTAGATAATAAAGACTGCGGTACCATAGACACAGTAGATGGGATCATAATCCTTACATATCAAAAATCTTTTTGTAAACATCAACCTTGAGTGAAAGTATGAAGACTTTTCACTTGACTCAAACCAATGACTAAACAGGGGTTTGAACAAATTTATTCAACATTACTTAAAGTCTCGCCCTGACATTTGTTTATGCTCTTTGCAAAACTTAAACGTACTTTGTTTTAAAATGAAAGTAAAATCCGATACAGGCAATAAAACAGCATTTCCTTTGTTTTGTTTTGTTTTTGACCAGTAATGTTCCATTCGCTAAGCCTTGTTCAGAATTCAAATTTCTGAACAACGTTATTATTTTACCAACTTTCCCACATTTTATGCGGAATCATGTCTGAAGGTGTAAATGTATTTAAAAATTGCTCTGGATAAAAACAATGTACTACTGTAAGCAACAATGTCGCCTATTACGTACATCGTCATTTATCTTTAGTGAATCATCAATTTTTGTGCAAAGAATTGCATGGTCTGAGAAGAGCAGCGCGTCTTCAGGCCAAAAGAAAGTACCAAATATTTCCTTTACCAAACATCCATTACACATGAAATTCTCTAGGTTTTCAATAGTCCCTTCGGAATGACTTTTATCACCAAAAAGTTCCCCATCACCCAGCTTTAATAGCAAAGTAGCAAAGGCTTTTTCTTCCGCATCAGTTCTCATGTTCTCAGTTAATTTTATTGTTGGAAATACCTCAAAGCTTTAATGCTTTTTAACAGTTGAAACTCTGTTGCTATGTTTAATTATTAATCTGAGTTTTGGTCATTTTTAAGTTACAAATATTATCCTAAAAGCCTACGTAAATTCAACATCACTCAACATGTTAGCTGTCAACAGAAAAAAGCTAACGTCTTTAGGTATTTTTAAAAGCCAGCGCTCATAACAAAGTTTAAAGAACAAGGAATACTTTACTGATTTTTGACATATTTAAGTGGGGAAAGGTACAGTACAATTTCTTAAAATAACATTTAAAACCTGTCTTCGCTAATGACATGACTTTTTTTTTTAAAAGTCTTTGAACGCTCACCTCATCTTATAGCTGTGACCTTGTTACTTTTATGGAGGGTATATATTTGGATAATAACCACACATTTGCCTTCGTTAAGGGTCGAGGGGTTAAGTGTAGGGATCCCGCTACAGGTGAGCAATCCAAGAGAGGAGACTTACCTGTCTTCCCGGCACTGGTAGCAGGAGCACGGTGGGCGCGACTAAGCCGCGCAGCTGGAATCGTGGAAATGATGGACAGCTGGAGGCTTGGCCGAGACCTCATTGACGAGGCGGGGTCGTGGGGTGGAGCCGGATTTAAAATACCGGAAATCCATCTCTCAAGTACCCTGTTGTGGTGTTCTGCGCTGTATCGTTGCTGGTGTTCCTGATCTTTGTTAACATTGACCCTTTGCCTACCTGACTACTCTCTGGATTTGTGATTCATGTCTCTTGGTGGCTAGCCCTTCTCCTAGATCTGGCCAACCATACCTTGCACTACCAACCGGAATGCGTAGTGTCCATACCTGGGAACTTCTGGGTTGCGGCTACCTGGAGCTTTCCCTTGGGGGAAGCAGCCAGGACTGCCCACTGACGTCAGGGGGCTGTCCTGTGATGTTGGTGGGCGTTCCCCTGACATCAGTCAAGATGATGTCAGTGGGAAACACCCCATTTAAATGGAAATGGGCGGGGAGTGGGGCGTGTCCAGACCCCGCTCCCACAACCCGGAGGATTCGGGTCTTGACACGGAGAACCGGAGAAGCAGTGCTTCATCTGGCAATCTCCGGGCAAAGCCGGAGAGTTCCCAGGTATGGTAGTGTCTAACATTCTCGTGAAAGGTAATATTAATGCTATAACATACAAATACATTTTAGACAATCGTATGCTTTCAACTTTGTGGCACCAGTTTTTTCTTGTTCCAGCATGACTGTGCCCCTGCGCACAAAACGTCTATAAAGTCAAGGTTTGACAATTTAGTGTGGAGGAACTTTAGTGGCCTGACCTTAAAAACATTGAACATCTTTGGGATCAATTGGAACACCACCTGTGGCTTGAAACCACAGTGCCTGTGTCACGCTGCTGCCAGCCATCACAAGGGTCCCGATCGGCATGTACTCACCCATTCATTGCAGGCTGCGTAGTCCCGGCAGCTGAGAAATAAAGGAGGCGTGTCCATGACGCACAGCAGGAAGTGGAGAGTAATTGGAGCTGGATTTAAACAGGCACCCTGTTGTGGTTCTATAATACAGCGACTCTGATTCATTATATTTGACCCTTGGTTTGCCAGACTACTCTCCTGCTTAGTAATTCTGCTCCTGGTTGATCTATTAGTGCACCGACATTTGGCTGGTATGACTACTCATTTAGCGTACCGTACTGGTTGTGTCTAACCATCCATCCTGTATTAACCCATGGAATCCAGTGTCTTCGGTCTGTGATTACTGCCTGAGATTTACCTATATTGGCGATAACTAGCAATGAGATTTTCTTATTGCTTGGGAGTAATTTTGGCCCACACTTCTTGGCAGAATTGGTTTATTTCTGTAACTACAAGGTACTTACCTGCCGTCCGCCCCGGACCGCCGTCCCTCCGAAGTCCCTCGATTCCAACAACTGCAGCCTGGTCTCCGCAAGGCTGACCGCATGGTCTCTGGCTTTGACAGGCGCACGTGCACACCCCCCGTGTGGCCAGCTGTACGGCATCGCGTTTCCTCCAGGATCTGTACAGCCTCTTAAAGGGACATGTCTCCTATGCGTTACAAGCCTCCTTTTCATCCTGGACGGGATATTCAAATCTAATTGACTATTTAAACCTAGCAGTTATACATTTTCAGTGCCTGTGATAGTGCCGTGTGCATTTTGGCTGTGCTTTATTAAACTCTTGAGATTTTGGCTTGTATTAACGTTCCTGTCTGTCTCCTGCGTCTGACTCGGTTTGCTCTTTCGACTATCCTGTTATCTCATATCCCTGACCTCGGCTCCGCTACGTCTTAAGTACAGTATTGCTACCAAGTTCCTGCATCACTGGTCCCCTAGCCGTGATAATTTCATCCACATTGGAGGGTTTTCAAGCATGAACTGCATTTTTAAGGTCATGCTACAGCATCTCAATTGGATGCAGATGAGGAATTTGACTAAGTCACTCCAAACCTTTATTTTGTTTCTTTTGAGCCCTTCAGATGTGGTTTTGCTTGTGTGCTTCAGATCATTGCCCTGCTGCATATGAGACAAGCCTTTGTGTTCTTTTTGGTCAACAGTGCTTCTCGCCTAACAACTCTCTCATGGATGCTATTTATGAACAGTATCTTTCTTATTGTGGAATCATGAACACTGATCTTAACTGAGGCAAGTGAGGCCTGCAGCTCTTTACGTTTTAGTCTGGGTTCTTTTGTGACTTCTGGAAGAATCCTTGAGGAGCTCTGGGAGGAATTTTGGTGGTCTAGCCACTCCTGCGAAGGTTTACCACTGTTTTTCTACTTTTGTATATAATGGCTCTTACCATGGTTCACTGGAGTTCCAGAGCTTTATAAATGGCTTTGTAACCCTTTACAGACTGAAAAATGTCAAGGACTTTTTTCTCATCTATTTAATTTCTTTAGATCACTCCATTGTTTTGTTTTTGAGACCTTTTAGCCTACTTCACTTTTGCAAGACATCTTTTATTTTTAATTGATGTGTAGCTTCATCAGCGCTGGAAGTAATCATGCGTATGTCTAGTAAAATTGAACCCAATTATCAATTACATTTGGTTAATTGACTTATTTGGTAACTAAAGGGGCAATTAATTTTTCACATAGGGCCAGGTAGGGTTGCGTAGTTTTTTCCCTTTCATACATGAAATTATCATTTCAAAACTACATTTTGTGTTTACTTGGGTTATCATTGTCCTATATTAAAATGTGTTTGATCATGTGAAACATTTAAGTGTAAAAATAGAAGAATGTAGGAAGAGGGCAAATACTTTTTTTCACAACATTGTATAGTGTATGTGCCTTCTGATTGCCAGAGTTGTGGCGGCTCAACAGGCCCCTGCCATGGAAATAAGTGCCTGACAGTATGTTTTCATGGTAGGGTGACAATAGTCTGCCATCTTTACCAGACCTCATATACTTGTTACATATTGCTGACCAGCACATGTAAAGTGTTGGCCTGTAACATAAGAAATGCTCTACAAAATAGGGACAAGGCAGCATTTTCTTTCCTTTCTGTCCTTCTCTTCATTATTTTTCTCCTCTAATTTCTGCCTTTTCTCTCTCCTTTTCTTTCTTTCTTCTCTCACGTCACCCCCTCTCTTAATTTTCTTCTCCTCATTTCTTTCTTGTCTCTCCACTCTCTAGTCCCCTCTCTCGATTAAACCAAACATTTTAGCTGACAGGAATAAAACCATGACCATGGCCACACTCCTGACCATACCCCCAGATGTAATTTCTTAAATAATCTCCAGGAACTGGCTCAGCAAGGAGTGGAAACCACAGCTGTAAAGCAGAATCAAACATACCTTGTTAGATGTTTTCAAATTTCATCAAAAGGAGTATTATGAGTACTTCCATAAGGACTAAACTATCCGGTCTCCTTTTCAGAAATATGGACTATTTAGCTTCAGTGTCAGCCTAAAATGTATTTTGATGGCCCAAACATTTCTTAAAATAATCCTGGATATGTGAATAAGACTATGCAGTTTCATCATTAATTTAAATTACTGTTAAGTTGTGTGACGAGAATTGTAAGGAAGATGGTACATTTTTTGCAACAATAGTTTTGTTTCTTTCTTTTGTTCCTTCTCTTGAGTGTACGTGATCATCATACTTATTTTTACAGTACTGTAGTTGCATGATTGGCCTACCAGGGGCTATAAAAACTATATGATTGCTCACATTCTCTCTCTTTATGCTCATATTTTTTATAAGGATTCTGTGCTTTCCTTTGCTGCCCAAGATATGTCTGTTATGGTGCCTGGATCTTCAAGAGTATTTTCAGACCATTCTGCT
This sequence comes from Spea multiplicata, assembly GCA_009364415.1. Lineage (NCBI taxonomy): Eukaryota > Metazoa > Chordata > Amphibia > Anura > Pelobatidae > Spea > Spea multiplicata. The sequence continues at coordinate 5,319 of VKOC01035700.1, read as the reverse complement.
TTACTTAGTAGTTGCCGAAATACTGGATTGTCAGAGTCACTAATTTCCTCTGAGATTACAGGAACAGCTGGTGGTGGCTGTGACTTTTGCAACAGATGGTGCAGTGGACCTGGTCTAATAAAGGTAGGCATTGGGAAGTATCTTAAAAGGCTTATTTGATGTTTCTAAACGATTTCCAAGCTAGGATATAAAAATGTGTTTATATTTTTAACGTGTTAACAGTAGACTTTAGATTAATTATAAAGATACACCTGCTAAAATAATTCTGCTTGTATTTTCAGATTAATTTTAATATTCCATAATCCTTAGCCCATGCTAATGTTACGTTGAGAAAGAGCAGTTCAGAATATTAAACGTCTAAATATATATAAAAATATAATAAATTGGTTATTATGCTAGAACACTCTATTAGTGAGTAATATAACATATTCTCAAATTAGTATGGATAACAAGCACATAGCATGAAAATCAATTTATGCATTTAATGTTATGTGCATTTTAAAAGAAATTAATGATCCGATTGGTTTAAAGATCATAGAGCTGATGTTAGCAATTAATTTCATAGCATGCTGTCTACAGTATTAATTTGGTGCGCTTAAAACAATCAGCAATGTTTTAACCTGTTGAATTTTACAGCACCAGTCTAAAGATCAGATTCCATATTTAGTTTGTTAGCATCACATTTTTTAGTTACTAATACAAAGTTGTTCCAAGTTGCTTTTGTATTGTCTTTTTGGTCCAACTAACGTGGTCCAACTAACTCATCATTTTTAATTAATCATGAATAAACCAAGTTCACAAGTACTTTCTCTGTGCCAAGCTATACATATTGAGATTCAAGGACAGACAGGAAAGTGGCTTTAGCACTGTAAAGCCATCAGCCGTTAAATGACATATGTGTGCCGCTGACTGCATACCCACAGTTGCGCACTACACTCTTATGCTTGTGCAGTGCGCAGCTGGAGGTAGGAGACCAGTGGTTGCACATTAAAGTACAAGATATGTGGCAAGAGGGGCAGGGAAGATAAGGGACCCAGCCAAGGCCTGTTGTGATAATTTCTGATATTTTTTATTAAATAATTCTCTATTTCAGTAGCCCTTCCCTGAAACATCTCAAGAATGTCTTTGTCTCTCCAAAAATGTATACTTTACCGGCGGTGTTCAAGGATCCTCACGATCTTACTTTAGGAATTTATTATGGAAATACTTATCACGTCCACTCTGTCATGGCAAAATGCCTTCAGGCCATGCAAACTCATTGGTCATCTTGCATGAACCGCACATTTGAGATCTTCCCAGAGTAGCGCCATGATATTAAGGTCAGGAGACTGGGATGACCACTCCAGAACCTTCTGCTGTATCCACTGGAAGTGCATCTTGGCCTTGTGCTTAAGTTCTTTGTCCTCCTGGAAAGTCCAAGAGCATCCCATGCACAGCTTTTGTGCGGAAGAATGCTAGTATTTTCTGATTCATCTTGCCATCAATTTGTATTCTTTAGAGCTCAAACCAGAAGCTGTGAGGTGTCTCAAGGTTTTGTCGGGCATATTGTATCCTGGACTTTTTTAGGGTAATGGTGCAGTAAAGGCTTCTTTCTGGCAACTTGACCATGCAGCTCATTTTTGAGTATTGTTGTATTGTGTTCCTTGAAAAAAACACATTGTCTTTTTCCAGAGCAGTGTGTTTCTCCTGAGGCTACCTTTGTATCCCGAACAATTCTTCTAGCAGATGTGGCTGAAATCTATCTTGGTCTACCTGACCTTGGTTTGGTATTAAGAGATCCCCAAATTTACCACTTTTTAATAAGTGATTGAACAGTACTGACTGACCATTTCAAAATTTGAATATCTTTTTATATTCTTTTCCATCTGTATAAAGATAACCTTGTTACACAGGACTTTTGACGGTTCTTTTCTGCTCCCTGCGACTCAGTATCTACCCTGCTCTGTGTATCAACGTGAGAGCTAACTATTTATACACACATTTGACATTTTTACAATTGCCATTTTAACCCGTGTGTGTCACCATGCGTGTCTGTAACGAGGCCAAACATTTGTAAACTTTTTATTTGGGTGATATCTGTTACCATTATGATCCAAAAAGGAGCCAAGCAACTATGTGATAAAAATGGCTTGTGTGATCGCTAGCCTTAAATAAAAGACTGGGTTTTTTGCATGATCAGTCATATTTTCAAAATCAATGCCAACATTTCACAATTTCCACCAGGGTATGCAAACATTTGAGCACAATTGCACATGAACTTTTTCGTAGAAAGCTATTTGCCCCTAAAATAAGAAATACCTAGGATGCTGTTAAGTGCATCTTACAAAAATATCAAGTTTATGATCCATGTGTGAAACATAGGATACTAACAGTTATAGAAATTAAACAGAGAATAAGACATAAAGGGCCATGACTGCTGACTTCTCATAAACTATTTTGTCTTAAAATAAGTCATTGTTGACTTCCCGGACAATCATATGAAAAGAGGCAGTTTTCAACAGCATAAAACTGTTGACTGATCTTTTTTATGTGGCTGCTCTTGAGGCATTGTATGATAGCCTTCAGGTGGCTATAAACTTGTCCTGAAGTCATTATTTGTGATTTAATTTATTATTGCTTACTGGTGCCTGTCACTTTTTCAAATTACCTGCAAAAGAACAGCTGGTCTTGAGATTTAAATAAACCTGTTTATGGGCCTTTTGCTTCCAAACTGTATCTGTCATAACTTGACAGAACTTCTTACCTTGACTGTGAGTTTGTTCAAAATTTATATCTTGTGGATTGCTTTTTTTCTTCTAAAGCACATTTGGGACCTCCATTCTTGAATGCAAACTAGCAAGAGCGCAGACTACCATAAATATATCAACATATTTAAAGTTTAATGAAGTGTTGTAATATATATATATATATATATAAATATTATATATATATATATATATTATATATATATATATAGGTATATATGTGTGTGTGTGTGTGAACCCTTGTTTATTTATATCCACATATATAATAAACATTATATTGACAAATAATACTGTTTATAAGACTCTTATTCGGATTCGCGTTACTGATGTACCCTTGATGTCCGGGCCAGGCCCACCCAACCAATTTAGCTACCCAATAATTAGCACTACACCAAGAGTGGGATTGAAAAGGCTACACAACCTTAAACAAAACTAAGTGCGTTAACAGGGGCATGACTACCTCATGATAACAATGAGGGTATATAAAGGAAAAAAAACAAAAAGCAAAACCTCTGAAATTTTGTTAAGATTACGACCCGTTTTGTCGCCATTACAACACATTTTGGGAAGTGACTGTGTGTTGGAGGGCACCGGCAAATTATTTATAGGAAGTAGCCAAAAAAATCAAGGACACGGTCAGTGACAGTGTTTAGGCAGAGGTTGAGGCTCATCTACTGTACTACAAGTGTCAATAGTGTAGAGTAGAAAATGTACTGATGCAGGGTGGATTGGAGAAGTTGTTGTGTATAATTAGGGATTGGACTGAGCACGCACACAGTCTCTTGTAGTTCTTGAAATACTGTTCCTATGGGAATACTGTTCCTAATGGGTCTACAGTGAAGGAACAAAATATTTGATCCCCTGCTGATTTTGCACATTGGCCCACTGACAAAGACATGATCAGTCTATAATTTTAATGGTAGACAAATAAGTGATAAATCGATTTGCATTGTAATGAGCTGAGATTAGGAGCACTCTCTTAAATAATGTTTTTCTGCCTAGGGGACATACAACTTCACCGCATCAAAGGGACGATGGATGGGGCCATGTACTTGGGTGAGAACCTTCTTCTCTGAGCCAGGGAATTGAAAATGGGTCGTGGATGGGTATTCCAGCATGACATTGACCCAAAACACACAGCCAAGGCACCAAAGGAGTGGCTCAAGAAGAAGCACATTAAGGTCCTGTAGTGGCCTAGACCTTAATCCCATAAAAAATCTGTGGAGGGAGCTGAAGGTTCAGCCTAGAAACCAAGTGCTAAGTCATGTTTTGCAAAGGGGTCAAATACTTATTTCACTGAGTAAAATGCAAATCAATTAATAACTTATTTGAAATGCGTTATTCTAGATTTTTTTAAACCTACCTAGCAGGCCTCAGAATTGAATGACAGGATAGAGGTTGAAATGGTGAGAGCAGAAGCCTGTGGCAGGGTTGGTTAAAACTATATCAATTGTTGGTTTGGGAATTTACTTTTAATTACAGTAGAGAGGGATCTACCGCATGTTTCGTCAGTGCTTAGACAGAGCAGGTTTTTGATTGTAGTTTTGTGTTTTTCATTGATAAGTTAACTGTTTGGAAACCTTCCTGTTTCTCACATTGCTGGATTGTTGTGATCTGTGGATTGTCCAAAATAAGATGCTCTATTTTGAGGATTCATAGACTGTTTGCGTATAATAACCCTAGAAGACTGTGCTTTCTACCGATCTAGGGGTGTCTTGCATGTGGAGTTTGTCACACTTAGTAGAGTTTAGGAAAGTTGCACATTTGCATTACCAGTAAAATCTCTAGTTTGTTGACAACACAAAACAATAAAGCATTTTTTTACAACTTTGCTTAATGTGAAAATCTCCACAGTTGTCCTCAGGCAAAAATGATCTTAAATATACTGCATATTGTTATTACTCTTGGAATATGATTAGAGTATTCAACATGATTTATGTACAAAAATATAATGCTTTCAGTTTAGGGGAGGGCCTTTTCTATTCCAGCGTGACTGTGCCCCGGTGCACAAAGCAAGGACCATAAAGACATGGGTGGACGGGTTTAGTGTGTAACAAGTTGAGTGGTCGGCACAGAGCCCTGACCTTAACCTCATTGAACGCCATGGGATGAACTGTAACTAAGATTGCAAGCCAGGCCTTCTTATCCAACATCAGTGCCTAATCTCTCAAATACTCTACTGGATGAATGGGCGAAAATTCTGACCAAAACACTCCAAAATCTTCTTGAAAGCCTTCACAGAAGAGTGGAAGCTGTTAGAACTGCAAAGAAGGGACCAATTACATATTCATGTATGTAGAATGCAATGTCACAAAAGTCCCTCATGCTGTAATGGTCAGGTGTCCCAATACTTTTGTCCATATAGTGTAGGTCAGTCTTAAGTCTGGGATCAACCTTTTTCATCAACATGTCGAGATATGTGATCTCCATGAAACTATAAGTCATGGTATACTGTATATAAGGTTCCAGTTTATTAAGTATGCCAACAAAGAATGTAAGCATTTCAGTGTACCGTTGCATATGATGATAATGTCATCTACGTACTGTGCATGCTTAAAAAGTGCTTGTGGGTAAA
>VKOC01035698.1:0-23530 GCA_009364415.1 Spea multiplicata | reverse complement strand
CATAGTCGATAGGGAGGAGGCTGGCTCTCAGGCCTCTCCAGGGGCCCCAGTGATGGAGGGTTCTGTCACAACCCTGAACTTGCAAGCTTACAATCTAATCTTTATCCAGAAAACCATTCACCATTTTTGTAGCCTTTCTTTGAAATCTCTCTAAAACATCTATCTGTTTCTTGAGATGGAAATAAAATGGCCAACTTCTGATGTTCTGAAAGTAATTCAAATAATTTTATTAACACTTTTACCTGCAAAGTCTGAATCCCTTTAATTATTTCAGCTGTATCCCACCAGGTACCATAGATTTATCTGTTTTATGTAGAAGAGTTGAAGTAGAAGATCAATATTACAATATTCTAACTGAGATCCCATCCCTTCCTCTATAAAAATCATCTTTTGTCTTTCGGTGTAACAACTCCTTGTATATTTTTTCTCCTTTTTTATCTGAAAATATTGTCTTCTGCTTGTGCTTTGGTACAATCAATAAAGAGACCTCTGGAGACATATAGAAGGAAGGGGTTACATGACCTAGCCTGACCTCTTGGAGAAGAACCCTTGGTGTACTCCTCCTAGCAAGATATTTTAGTTTTTTTTGGATTACTGAATATTTTTTTGGGGGGGGGTAAGGTGTCCTAGTTTTTAGGTTAAAGTTTCAAGTGAATTTTTGCAGAGGGGGCTATAGATATGGACAAGATGGTGGTGGTGGTGAGAAAAAGATGGTGATCAGATGAGTTAGCGTCCCCCAAATTAAAGAAGAAATAATGATGCATTTTTTTGCTGGACATTATATGTAGTGAAAGAGTTATTAGTAGTTACCGATGTCTTTTTCATGCATTCAGGTTTTCAATGAAGAACGTTCAAACGTCAACATCCAGTACGCTTTCGTGCCTTTATTAGATTAGAAAAAAATGGAGGATGACATAATTTTTAAATATTGAATTGTATTTATTTTATTTAGTTGTTTATAGGTTTGCACCAATAAAACATATATACAGTGACACTACTGTTTGTTCCTGTATCTGTGGCTCACCTTTTTGCTACAAAATAAAACCGTACACTCGTAATGATTTTATACACAGTAACATGCTTCTACCCAGATCAAAAACAGGATGCATGCATTTTTAATACCCTGTCTGGGCTTAATATTGAGAATAAATTCCAGTAAAAAAAAAATCAATAAAATAAAAAATGAAAAAGTACCAGTTTGGTTCACTTCTTTAATACTCAGATTTTACCATATTTTATCACATAACCCCCATTGTATCTGAACATGTAGCAATCTCATTGTGCGATCTTGTATTATTAATAAAATAATAATGGTCACCCGCACTTACCTCCCTGATGGCTGCATTGTCCCTGCTTTCATTATCTATGTCATTCAATCCTCTACAAGATCAGGTACCTTGATAAGAACTCCTGCACAATGCATCAATCTTCTAGTTGCGAACAGGAAAGGAGACTTCATTCTTTGACTATGTCATATGTCATATGTATCAAATAAACCTGTGTAATTATATATATATATATGAATATATATGTATTAAGAACCCACCTAGTGAGCCTACCATGGGAGCAGCGATCTTAACTTCCAGTTCTCGGGATTTACAGGATTTATAGGATTATTCCTTCTCAGCCATTGGTGGAAACGGATTTAAAAATTGTAACGTTTTTCCAAAACAAGAACACAAAATGTAGGTAGTTTTGATAAATTAATTTATTTATGTCAAAAGCTGTAAAACCTCCAGCTCACCTTTACTGTAGACTCTACCTAGCAGTCATAAAATCTACATAATTGCCTGTATTCTAAAAATCCTGAAAATAATTCTTCATTGTGACTTCGTTACCAAGTGATGACAGAGCATCATAAATATCTAATAAAAAAACCAGCAAATATTAGTTAAAAACACAGGTTTATAGGATTCTACTTAGTAATTTATTCATTAATGGTTGATGGAGGGATTATCTGCGGTGCTGAAATAATAACACTTTTAAAACATTTTACAGATTAATTTAAATCAGAAAAAAAAGCCCTAGCCCATTGTCTTCTTAATGTCTTATTGCAATAACAGATGTGAGTCGGCATAAGTAGCGATGTCTGTTTTCTGCATGATTACTTATGCAAGAAACAAGCATTCACTGCCTCCAGTTCCTTGAGAGAGATGTCATTTCTCAAATTCATTTTACGTAACTTCTTGTAAGCTTATAATTCACCCTTCCCTGTACAGACAGCTGGCACGTTCTATCTGTATGGATGTTTTCTACAATAGGGGTAATATCAGAAACCACAGGGCCCTGGTGCAAAAGCTGCCCCTCCCCAAAACAGTTGTAAGTGCCAGATTTGCTATCTCCACCATACAGCTTGTCAGCACCCCAAAACAGTCTGCTTGTGCCATCTTTTACTCCCTACACAGATTATGTGTGCCATCTTTGCCACTAAACAGCCGGTTCACCAAATAGCCTGCCTGTGCCATCTTTCACTCACCCAAGCACTGACACACCCATTAATAACATACAAACAAACTCACACTTACATACATTCTCATTCTAGCATCCATTCATTCATTCATTCATACTTCCTTCCTCCCTCTCACACTCACCGCAGCTTACCTCTCTGGTGCTCAAACACTGTGCAAACAGCCTTGCCTTTACCACCGGGTCACATAATGTGACCATGCTGCATGTTGCCTCCCCTTGCCGGTCAAAGATTGTTCAAAAAGGGCCAGTCTGACTCGGATGGGCCTGGTCCAAGCCAGACCAGCTCCTTGTGGTTCTGCGATGTTCTCACAGGAGATTTGGTGGTCTTTTCCTGGATGGCTGCCTGTGAACCCCATCTAAACCTTGTGTGACTGGGGATCTCCTACATGCAGAATTGCACATTTTTTGTCTTTCATGATTCAAAGGATTCTGGCATCCTGATAAACCAGAGAACACCCAAGTATCTCTAGCAAACCCACATAAACCAAAGACATGAGCAGTTCTGATTTTGAGAACACAGTGTATGGACAAAAGTGTTGGGAAACCTGACACCAACAGGGATTTTGAAGACATTGCATTCTAAATACATAGACATTAATAAGTAGTTGGCCCCCCTTTGCAGCTTCCACTCTTCTGGGAATGTTTTCAACAAGATTTTGGGGAGTTTCTGTGGGAAATTTTGCCCATTTATCCAGTAGAGCGTTTGTGAGGTCAGGCACTGATGTTAGATGGGAAGGTCTGGCAGGCAATCCCCGTTCCACTTTATCCCAAAGGTCTTTGATGGGTTTGAGGTCAGGGCTTTGTGCAGCCGGTCAAGTTCTTCCAACCCAACCCATCCAACCATGTCTTTATGGACCTTGCTTTGTGCGCTGGGGCGCAGTCATACTGGAATAAAAAAGGGTCTTTCCCAAACTGGTGCCACAAAGTTAGAAGCAAAGCATTGCCCAAAATGTCTTGGTAGGTCCCCTTCAGATAATGCTGTGCTTGTGGAGAGCCGTCCTAGAAGAGTGGAAGCTGTTATAGCTGCAAATGAGGGGACCAACTACATGACAATGTCTATGCTTTTAGAAGGGGATGTCATAACAGTCCCTGTTGGTGTAATGTTAGCGTAATGATCAGGTGTCCATATAGTGTGTGCCCCTATTGAGAAAAGTGTTACAATAAATAAAATTTATTAAGTATTTAAGTGATATCACAAAATTGCCTCTTACAGATCTTGCAATAAAAACTCATCGTTTTGGAGATTTATTTTGATGAATGTTCAAAACATATCAGAAGACTGAACCTTCATATATCTGGTGTGCTTTAGAGGCTCCAATGAAAGTGTGACATTTCCCTTACATTTATACCCACACAACTTAATTTAGTCTATATGGCTGTTGTCCAAATGCATTACAGTTAATTGACATTTAAACTGGATATATTCTCAAACATAACATTGTAGATTTACTGTACATTTCCTAATCACTGACTCACGAAATAAGTGATTCGTTTCTCTAAAAACCAAAAAAGATAGAAATAATTCCTAAAAATGCAATGGATGCAAAGTTATGGTTCATCAAATCAAACAAATGGAGTTTTAATGCAATACAAGTAGACTTTATACAAAACGTCATTAAAACAACTACTGTTGCAATATTTTATATATTAATATATAAAAAAAAAGGAAAATGAGAAGGAAATTCTTGGTTCAGGGTCCATTGTTGGCTATTCAGAAAATTTGATAATATGATTAATTAAATATAACATTAATTTAAAGTTTAACAAACATAGTGAATTTTACTTAATTTGTGTTCGGCACTGATAACACTTTTTAATGTAAGCTACATACATGTGATATACGGTACATGAAAATGTTATAGTGTGGGCCATTGTTAAAACATACATTCATGAATAGTATTTCTTATTTATGTGAATAATATTTTCATATATATATATATATATATTTACTATTTATTGGTCGGGCATCTTCTGGTATAGACCACCTTGGCCTAGGGGGCAAGTCCCCTAGGGGGCATAAATACCCAAAACTTCCATATTTGGAGCAATTCCCATAGAAACTAACGGAATGTTTCAGCTTCTCGTTCCAAAATCTATACTCCCAACCTCCAAATTGCTCAATTTTTTTCCCATAAACATGACTTTTAATGCCTTTCTTAGAATGTACGACCATCTATTATTTAATAAATAGTTCAATCAATTTATATAATCATAATACAGGTTACTGTAGACCAAGCTTTTCACTTTTTTATTCTAACAGTTAAAGATCAGCAGAAAAAAGAGAGACTAATCAAAGCCGCTGAAAAGTACAAGAAAGAAATCCAACAGATTTGTTCTCCATCTCATCATAATTCAAGAAGCGGTTTCCCAGAACAATGGAAGGTTGGTAATGTGCTCCTTCCTTTATTACTGCTCAGTATAAATTTAATTAGGTTTAATGTATCCTTATGATGAGACCAAGAAAAAGTTAATATTGCCAGAGAGATCTATGTTCACAAACCGGATGGTATTAATGGTAATCATTCAGATAGAGGCATTATTTAAGCGTATTCATGTAAAATGGATTTTTGCACATGTATAGTTTAACTAACATTCTTATTCTTAGGTAAAAAAAACAACTAATAAGAACCATTGTTACACTAACGGAGGTCCTTCAGGTATCTCTTCAGTAAAAGTTTAACTGCAACTTTCATGATCCTCCCTCTAACTGGATCCAGACAAATTTTGGTTTTTGCAAATGTCATTTAAGAAAATCTTGATAGTTGCCTGTTGGCCATTCATACTGGAATGAAAATTAATGTAATGAATGTGATAGTTGAGAGGGATTCTGCAGAATTTCGTGTTCAGAAGATCTATTTGGCCAAACAATTTTCCTGACATGTGATATACTCTCCCCCAATCAGCTCCAGAGCTGGCTCAGTGAGTGATCTGGGGGGGGGGGTTTGAGTGAGAGCTTTCATGCCACTGATTGGATGGTTCAAGTAGCCGATCAGTGGTGCAAAACATTGGACCATGCTAGGACAAGCTGTGCCCCTATTTTGGTTTTATCAAACATTTATTGGAACTCCTCTCTTGTTTAATGAGATGACTTCACACATACAGTGTATATACGGTATATATAATTACACAAGTTATGGTGGGTAAAGGTGCCAGCTGTACAGAACAGCCTTTAGCCAAAACTCAGGAAGAAGTTCAATAGCCAGATCACTGCCCACGGACAGCTTTTCACCCTTCATAGGACTTATCAGCATGAGGTTGTGATACTGACTTGAGGGTTGGGGTAGCCAAGAAATACCATTACATAAGTTATGGTGGGTAAAGGTGATGGAAACCCTTCCACTTAAATTTAAGGGAGTAGTAGAAGTATTATTAAACACTCATCTACAGACACCAGACAAGCCAGAAGGCTTGTTTTTTCCCTCAGAAATCTCATGGTGCTGCCACAACCACAAGGGATTCTGGGTAGGCGCATGCAAATTTGATCAGAATTACTGGTCTCCTCAATGCTGAGAAGTACATGCAGGTATTTATCCATCATGCAATACCTTCCAGGAGGCATCCAATTGGTCCCAAATTTCTGCAGCATTACAACCCTAAACATACAACCAAAGCCACTAAGAACTATCTTCAGTGTAAAGAAGAACAAGGGGTCCTAGAAGTGATGGTTTGGCACCCACAGAGCCCTGATCTCAACATCGTTGAGAAACTAATGAGGAGCCCAAATCCGCAGAAGAACTGCAGCTAGTTCTCCAAGATGTTTGGAACAAACTACATGCTGAGTTTCTTAAATAACCGCCTGAGTATACCTAGAAGAACTGATGCTGTTTTGTTATATATATAATCTATAAATACAAATTTATATTGGATTTTGTTTAGAAAAATAGAAATAGGGTCATATAGTAAAAAGTCCCTTGAGGTATCACGCCTACCTACCCACTTCACACTTAGATTTTTAATGTAACAGCGCCATTGATCCTCGGAATTTTGCAATCACTTGTTCTGACCATGTAAAGGTCAGTGAAAGACGGGGCACGTCATAATGCCAGAATATAGACTTTACATAAAAAATCATGTGTATGGGGCACTGCGGTATGCCATAAATATTTCCAAGGTGGTTTGGTGAAGTCTTATTTTACCTATGACACCAAGAACACAGTTTCAAGCTCTACAACCCTCTGATTTTTTACCATATGTTTTTTCCTTACTTCTCATATTTGTGGCCATGCTCCACTAACTTTGTGCCCAGTTCCCACCTATCGCCGGCCTTCATAGCCTTAATTTTTATTCTGTTACTAATTGACTAATTTATTTACAGGCTTGATGGCATCTAAAATGTAAACCTGTCCATGCGTAAGGATGAGCAGTGCACATCCTTCTATTTATCTACCAAAAACAATATTAAAATAAAACCTACTAAAAAAAATAATGTGTCCTCAAAGTGCAGGGCTCCTTACTGTTCCGGCTCCAAGTCTGCGAAAAATGACAGCTTGATGCCATCTTTTGGTTGTCCTAATGCATAGCTTTCACGCAGAATTCGAAAGATCGATGGGAAATAGCTATTGTGTTGCTTTTTGTTGTTTGACCAAAAATAAATAAATAAATAAATCTCTAAATTATTTGAAACAGTGTTATCGTTTTGCTGTTGTTAAAGCTACAATGTTTCACCATGTGTGGCCTGTGGTCATGTTAAATGGGATCAGAAAAGGCAATGTTACTGTCTCTTTAAAAATAACAATTATTGTATAAGAATCTACATTATTATAACGCTGTTTTAATTATGTTATGGCAAATGCTATGCTGATTAATCTAAACCACGCGCGATTACATCCCTACGCACACACCCGAGCAGCTAAAGAAAAATATGCATTTATATTGAGATATGGCACAAAGTGACTTTCTATGACCCGCAAGATGTAGAAGAGATTATTTTTTTTAATTAATATGCATCGTTTCCATATATTTATGTGTAAGCATTTGGAGGACCTATGCATATAAATTAGTATTTATGTTAGATTAAAAAAAACACAACAGAAAAAAATAATGTTTATGGATAAAGTTCAGTAATGTCAGTTTAAATCCCGTTTGTAGCTCAAGTGTCATAAGAGCGAGTAATTCACTATTTAGTTTCCATGAATATCAGAGGGTATCACCTTTCTGTAGCAGAATACATTTATGGTACAGAAAAATGCATTTCCAACAGAAAATGATTGCTATTTATTTTATTGCTATATACTATATGCTTTTTATTGTATTATTTATTTTTTTATTTGTTTCCTACAAACATTGGAAGCCAGCAAATGTGATGTTTCATCTCACTGAAGAAGAACATCCGGCTTCTACGGCTGACCAGGTTGAGAAGTCAACCGAATGGATTCAATCGCCATTCCCGATAGCCAGAGATACTGTGTATGGGGTTAAACAAGGAGAATATCACAGAAGTTATTCAGCGATGGTATCTTCACGGCCCAAATGTGACCACAAATCGTTCAAAAATCAAGCTTCAAGGAAAAAATCGTATTCTGACCCTCAAAAGAAAACCTACAGCGGAGATCTCCTTGATAAGCATTCGTCGAGTTTTACGGGCGTAAAACAGCCTTTCAAGCCTCGCTTATTAAAGAAATCGGCCCAATCTTTTCTCTCAAAGTATAAGTATTATGAATCTCCTGTCAAGAAAAGTACCGACCATCGGTTGACTCCAAAATCTGGCCAAACCAACACCGAAAACCTTAATGAGCTGTACAGGTAATGATACTCCATGAGATCATTCAACTTGGATTTTAGTCCCAAGAAACAAATAAAGAATAAGGGGGCAGGCTGGAGAATCCAAACCAAAAGACCTGGCCAATGGTACAAAGCTCCGAATCATGGTTCAGATGTAGACTTCTCACCAACTGGCCAATGTCCACCAATCCTCAGTAATACGCCATGAAAATCCAACAGAAACAGTCTAGTATGGGATTGATTTGATCCTGGCCAACAAGCCGCTCTACATAGATGCCGATCGAGGTCATATGTAGACTTGGAAACAAATAAAATTGAGGGTATAGTTGATAGCTGATGATCACTAATGATGTCATAGATATAGCATGAAAAAATTACTTTGTTAATTACTCCATAAGTACTTGTACTTAAGTTAAATCAAAGACATGGATCTTTCTGCTGGTTCCCACTTGATCCCCAGTCCAACTGCCAATACCCTCCAAGCCAGAAGTTACAAAAATCCTATTATTTCCACATTATAATAACTATTGTTCTGCAAACATAGCAATGCCAGTCACAATTTATTTCTACAGTGTGGGTTTTATTAATGATAATAATAATAATTGATATTGGATAATTATATATTTTTTTTTTATTGTCTAGATCTTTAGAAGACAAGTATATGCAATTGGGACCCATCACTGAAGAACTTTATCCTACAAGAAGGGTAAACATTTTTCTTTCCAAATTATTAATAAGACTGTAAACATGGACTTTAAATGTCATCAGTATAGAATATGGATATACGGAATGTATATATTTATCACTGTTTATTCATCATTAATACATTTCAAACCATAATGTAACAGACTGCACAACACTTAACATCCACAAACTTTCCTCCATGAAGAAGTACACTTATCTTGAGAGTGCGTGGACCTTGTTATGGACCTTTTCTGGGACTTGTGTAGGTTTTTTTTCCACCCAATACAGAACTGTTACAAAAAGACCGCTACGGGATATCCACATTGTCTGGATATTATTGGGTGAACCAGAGTTAAGATCATTAACTCTTAAGTTCATTTAGCCCAAGCAAGGTGGTGGGATCCCCCCAGCCACTTTTTATTCTGGTCATTTGGACCAATGAAACCATAAAAAAGTGAAAGCACAACAATCCTATCCCAACACAGGCAGAATGATGGTATGATCCATGTAATGGCTATTATGGCCAAGAGACCATAATCATCTTGTGTTTACATCGTTTGTCTTATGGTCTCTGTGATAAATTGTGACACAACTTAAACATTGATGGGATAGTCCTATGGTTCCTTGATATAAGACATGACCAAGGGCCAGAACTGATTAAGGTTTGAGCCTTTAGATCAGGATGGGCAGACTAGATGAATGGGTCTTATCCACCATCAATTTCTGAGCTTCTTTGGGATCACCGAGTGATTTCCTAGCTGTAAATGTGATTTTGTTACATTAGGTCTATTCACTGCCACAGTGATAAAAATCTGATGCGTTTAGTCTTGCTCGATTTCATGGTAGGTCAACCAGTGCCATTTTCTCCTCCAAGCAAAGATTCTTGAATGGAACCGTAGACTTGGCACCTCGCATCACAGCTACCATTGATTCATGCATTTACCAACTGTGTTAATGGTCCCTGCAATTCTCCTTCCCAGTTCATTCCCAAATTCTTAAAAGCCAACTACTCAATTCTACCGACGAGTAACAGACCAACATAATCATGCCATCCCAGTTCCATCTATACCGGTGGATGAAGCACAAAGCACACACAGCTTGGCTCAGTATGGAACACGCATGTGCCAAAACATTCTGAATCATGCAAATTCTCCGGCTAACTGTGTTTCTTCTATTCAGAAATGCAATAACATCCCTATAACTGATGGTGTTCAGTCGACGGGAGATACAGCTGATCATCTGGCAAGCTACAGGTTGTCTCCCACTGTATCGGTTTTATATTCTTCATAAAATGCAGCTAAGCTACCTTTGGGGAAAACGTGCGCATTTAAACACAAAGGAGCCCGTAATTTACACAGCGGCAAACCATTAAACGGCGCAGGTGCTGGAGTTACTGGGGCGGTTTGTCACAGAATCCATTTACCGGAAAAGAAAAAAAATCACTTCCCAACCCTGATCACGCAGATTCTGGCATTATTTAAATCTCTGCTTGTTCAAACGGTAATTTTATCATTACCTTTTATATCTGCAATAATTATCCAACTGGGACAAAGAACTGGAAAACATCAATTTTATTTTCATAATACTTTATACTCTATCGAGAAATGCAACCCTCAGATTTCCATGGGAATTGGTCACGTAATTACAACTTGGGGGGGGTTGACATAAAGAACAGCGTTGACCCTAGAAGAAAAACCTGATCGGTAGTAGATAAGTGGCTCCTGAATCTAAGACGAGACCAACGACTGATGAATCTTTACATCAGGAATAACAGGCAGACTAGACGGGGGCCATTATATGCCGTCGAATTCTATTTTTCCATTTCAACATAGTCTCTGTTTCACCCAAAAAGCATAATTCAGGAGGACGGGTATTAGTTTTAATGCACAGTTATAATAACAAAGTTAATTTTGACAAATTAATGAACAAGGTTGCACACAACCACCCCATGTTAAAGCTTGCAGTGCCAGCGATGTGCCCAAAATATTGTGATGTTTTCCTTTCTAGAGCTTGAAGGATTAACCTTTCTACGAGACATTCATACCCCAAGGAATCAGTGAAACAGTAACATCCGAATATTCTGTGCCGTCTTCCCATGCAAACTGTTACAAAAGAGACCGGTCTCTCATTTATTTAATTCCTTTAAATTAGTGACATAGCGGTAGCCGTGATGTCCTCACCCTCATATTGTTTCAGACGCTTTGCAAGCACTTACCCAAGTAAAATGGACGTTCTGGGCTCCTCTCGGATAATAACTATCATTTTCTTTATTTGGTATTATCACAGACATCAGAAAACCATGCTGCACCAGAAGATTTAGATTCACGCCGTCTTCAACAGTAAGTGCTGTGTACTTTCATTTCATTCTAAAGTTCTTAATCGTTCGTTCTCAAGGGTCTCCGACATTGGTCCTCAAGGTGCATCGAACTGGCCAAATTTTTCACATCAATTCAAGCACTTCAATGTTTTTTTGGCAGTTCTATTTGTCCCAAATAAATAGCGACTTGATTATTTGTGAGGGGATCTGGAGCCAGCATTGGTTTTTAGAAGACTTGAGGACTGAGGTTCAGAACTGAAGTTCTGTTTGTGGTGGAACTTGATGGCCGATTGTGGACTAGACCCACTGGTGTTCCTGTATAAAATCCAGTGGAGACAAGAGCCTTACTGGTCTTATTGAAAACTTATTGGTCTATCAACTAAGTCCAAATTTGCCCAACAAGCCCATAAATCCCTTTGTTTTGTTTTGGAACTTAACTCAATAGACTCATTTGGCACTGTGGAACCTTCCAGGTTTATTCGTTTTATATTCAAATGTTCTTCTTTATTCTGGAATTGGGAGAAACTCAACAAAGCTTCTAAGTCCGATTGAACTTAGGGTGGTTTATTCGGGAAAGGGAGAGTTAGCAGGAAAGCTGGGGTAAACGTATCCAGCATAATTATAATTATAGATTAGGAGACTTGGAAGAAATGTCACTGATTTAATTATACATTATACAGGACCAGCCAAGCTCTTCCTGCTGCACAAGCTCACTGGCAGTGGCGTAACTAGAAACCACAGGGCCTTGGTGCAAAAATTGCCCTGGGCCTCCCAACTTCACCAAGAAACATAGTGCCACTTTTGCCCCCAAACAGCTTGTGAGTGCCATCATTGCCCCCCGTCCAACATTTACTATGGCACACATATTAAAACACACTCACACAAATATACACATGCAAACACTCATACTCACTAACACACGTACACGCTCATTCTAACAAAACACCCCTTCCTCCTACAGGCATGGCCCTATGGTGATGTACATGTTTCAATTAATTACTCATTAAAAAATGTCACAAACATCTCATTATATCACTCAATGACGTTGTCTCCCATGATAATCTACAAAATGTTAGCTGAGTTTCTCAAGTGCTGTACAACCACATCCCAGTCTCTCCTCAACTCCAAAAAAAAAAGTGAAAATGTTCATTTCCCGGTTCAGTGAATATATTTGATCTCTTAGCAATTTGGTGCTTTCTTAACACTCTGAAACGATAATTACGCGATATTTAATCACCGTAAGTGCTTTTAATTTTAGGAGAATTATTTTTCATTACTGTACATATTGAAAATCTCCTTTCTATAAATGTTGGGTGAAAACATGTAAATATAAGGGAATATATCATTATTCTTAAATCGGTGTGTTTTTATATCATTATTTTTGTGTGACGATCGCACCTTTTTTTATGGACACGTCTCATCTGTCAGAATTCCAAATTTGGACGCTGTATATTATAATATCATTGATCTAGTATTGGGGAGGACTTTGATGATGGACTTGTATCTAGATCACGTGAAGTGTCGCCTCAGTGCAGAGCAGCGGAACATTAGGACAAATCTGTAGAGTTTCTTCATAAGCACAGAAGATAAACAGGCGCAGAACCAGATCATGCCGGAGAGGAAAGCACCGGTCGAGGATTAATTGCCCATTTCATATTGGATTTAGATGTTTATAACTTTGTTTCTTGTTGTGTTGTTTAAGCTGATCGCTCGCTCTTCGGTTAATTGCTTTTCTTGTTACTGTAATGTCTTATGTTATATAAATGCACGGAAACAATATTTCCACTGGGAGATTGTCTAATCTTATTGTTTGTCCTCTGTAGATAAGTAACAAATACGCAGTTTGCAGAAATACACATACATCTTATTTTCAGAAAGTTCCTACAGCAAAGGAACATTAACTTGACGTTTCCATAGAAATGCCAAATTATTTTTTAATAATTTTTTTGGGCTTGTTGACTGTTTTTTTGTTTTTGTTTTGTTTTTTTGTGAATTTACTGTTTACCAGATCCTTACTCCGGGTCGGTTCTCCAATGGCGCGTATGAGAAATCGGGTCTGCATCAGAACATTGGTTGGGCTGGGGTCAAAGTAACAGAGATGCTTTGGAGATCAACTGGTTGGAGCTTCAGTACATTTTTATTAAGTTTCGGGGGGTTACAGGTTCTGGCAGCTAATATTCAGTATGTTGTGGTAGCTGGAAGAATGTGGGACGCAATGGGTTCCTCGACAATTAGTAATTTCATACCTGAGTATCACCACATCTTAGGTGTATGTGGGCTAACTTGAAAAATCTGTGAAAATCAGGTATCTGGCTGGTCGATGATTAGGTTTTATGTACTTTAACGCATTCTTATGTATTATTCAATAACGCCCCTTCCTGTTTTTCTAGGGAAGATGATCTGAAATACCTTCACTTTCTCCAAGATCTGACCAACGACCTTTTGCTAAGAGGTTGCGGATCCAGCAGGTAGGTAAACAGTGGCTGCAACTGGCCCTGGATTCCCCCCATTGCCATCAATTGGTCTCACTGGTGGTCTTTCTGACTTTATTTGTATGAAATGTGATATTTTCCCAGAACTCATCATCTCAAACATCTGTCTGCTCGTGTTAAGCATAATTTAACTTTGATGCAACATTTACTAGTGGAATGTTCCTTGTGCAATGCAAAATCATTAAAAATTCACCAATAAATGTTTCATTAATGTAAGTTTTTAGTAATCCTACTTTAAATAGAGTTTAATCATGCTATGTGAGCCATTGGTGGTTCTTGTACATAGCCAGACCTGGGCGTCAGGTTTGACCCGGAGTCTCCAGGTGAAGCACTGCATCCCTGGGGCTCTGGGTCAGCTCTTTCATTCACCGAATAGGGTAGCAGTATTTGGCCACACCCACTCCTTGCCTAAGCCCCACCCACTTCCAGATTACTCCCACTCATTACCCCCGACTTCCTGCCTACTAGAGTCAAAACGGGACTAGACATAGCCCTTCAATGAAACCACGAGCCCAGAAAAAGGGGATCTCTGAGCAGCCAACCCTGGAAAGTTCCAAAAGATGTACTTAGACTCTACGCAGCTGGTTGTGAACGCACGCTGGCAGCCATATTTCCATTTTTGGGTTTTGTTTTTTTTTGCAATGCTGATTTTCTGTATCAGAATAAAGATAAAGGCTGGAAACTTTATGGAACATTTTCCCTTCTTTACGTTTGCTATGAAAACGGCTAGGACAATATTTAAGAGAAGTGTTCTCCTTTGTCCCTTTGTCAGATGAGAGCGAGTGTAACGGTCTCGAGTTTCAGTTTTAGGAATCTGTAAAATATCTATTTTCTAGTAATGATGCTTTCATCTTCCGTTTAACAATTTTAATCCAGTCGTGACACCTCAAGTAGAATAATGATCATAGCGACACGAAAATTAAATACTATACCAATAGCGAGTGCCGTATTCTTCTACTTCTACCAAATGTCTAACATTAAGTCACCCAGATTTCCGTTTAACTAAATGTACCGAAATAACGGCAAATTATGGGAAAGCTATGAGGAACAATTAACGCCAGCAGTACACGGTTGCCATGTTCAATTGGCTCTAAAAGGGGAACGTTCGCTAATATTAAGTATTACTGTTGCTAAAACCATGGCAACCAGGGGTTTTTTTTAAGTTTACCTCTGGAAAATCACATTTATCTAACATAATCACCTTCTGTAAGTATGTGTCAGTGTGTGTTAATGTTATTGTGAGTGTGTATGTGATACGTTGGTATATGTGTTAGAGTGCGTATGTGTCTTAGTGTGTGAATGTCTTATAGTTAGTGAGGATATAAGTGGGGGTTCAGGGCTGGGGGGGGCAGTCAGCTGTGCTTGGCCCCCAGGCTAGAAGGTACAAGCCCTCTAGTGACGTCGAGCCTCCCTTCCAAGTTTATTGTGAATATTTGGGATTCGGACGCTTAACAAAATACATAAAAAATTGCAGACCTTCAGTTTTATGCTCTTATATATTAATATGGTTACATATTTTGTAATACAAAATCGCTTTAATGCATTTAAACTGCATTTATGTGATTATGAAGCGTGATTGTCCTACATTATGGTTTTTCCTCCAACCGCAGAAAAACGCCCCTGGCAATCTTCAGGGAAATGAAAGATTTTTTACAGATAAACATAGGCAAATTATACTCCCATGAATATCTCAGCTCTGGGGGGGAAAACGTTCGTTAATAAGACTTACACATATCTTATTACATTGCTAGGGCAATGGAGCATGTATTCCAAGATCACCTTCAACAAGCAAATCACGGCATTGACGAGGTAGGTAATAAGAAGACTATTATACTCACGGTTAATATTGTAAAGGACGTAACTGCCTTGTACTGCATTTAACGGAGTTATTTTTTAGGTTACCGGGATCTAGTTTTTCCCTGACTACCCAATATATCACTCAGGAGCATATACTGACAATTTAACCATTGATTTTCCAAATAAAAACCCTGCACGATCGAAAAACACTGATTTTATATTTAAGGACACTTTTTTAGTTTAAAAAAAAAAGTTTAAGATATTAGTAAAAAGTTTCTGTTCAGATAACTTTTTTTTAAAAAAAGTTAAGTTGCTTAGACCAACTCAATGGAAGAAGAGCAACTCATCTTGTCCATAAGTCAAGTTGACTACATCTTAACCTGACTCAATTGAAGTCAATTTGACTGCCAACTTGCAACGCCATGATATAACTAAAAGTTATCTATCTATCTATCTATCTGTCTATTTCGACTTCTTTAGGGAGCCATAAGGCATAAGCCTTCTCTTCGTGACATTCTACATTTTGCATGAAATTATTTTTAGAGACAGCGTTGAAAGAATAATTAATCACCAAGCAGGTACTGTTTCTAATTGATTTTTTCTTAGCTTAAATATGAATTATAATTAAGACGTTCATGCATAATACGAATTTTTGGTCGGAGTGTGGAAATATTCCTCCATCTCCTGATTTTTAACCTCTTTACTGCTGAGGATGAAAGGGTAGGGGAACGTTTGAATGCATTACTTTAAATAAGAACTTACAACGACACGCTTGGAGGATCAGAGCTGATTATTAATAAAGGGTTAAACCAATTAAAAAATATGCATGGGAATCTATGGCTTGCTTACAAAGTCTGTGGTGCCAGATCTAATGTTCGCATGATATATGGCTTTATTCTGCTTCTAATAAAGCTGAGGGATACATAGTAGCAGGTGGTAGACATACATATTGTCCTATAGGGTCTTGGTTTGCATCAGAATATCCCCAAGATTAACATAATGTTAATTTATTCTAAACAAGGCTGGACTGGCGATGATGGACGGCCCCGGTGCTTTAAGGCCAGCGACCGCCTGAAGGCATAAACATGGCCGACGGCTGGATATGTGAGGCCACAAACTACGTTTTAATGCTCAAGTAGCGTGGGGTCGGGCACGTCCAGCCGGTGGCCGCAGGCTGCAGCTTCTGATCTGCCGCTGCATTTGCCCGGTGTGCCAATTGGCCAGAACGGACCTGTCCTTAAATGTGCAGAAATGTTTTAAAGAAAATTGGTGGTTTAGTTGATTTATTTTTGTTGTTTTATGGTACCAGGGCTGATTTTACCACGCCAGTCTGATACCAGAAATAACTAATGAGCACATTAAATATTCATACACCAGTAATCATAGTGCTGGGGTACGACACGGTGGAGGGAATAGTGAGAGAGAGTTTTAAAAGAGGTCTCATCACTATAGCAACCAATGGAATGGTCCAGTCACTTTTCATAATTTGCATCAGATAATTTCTATAATCTTTCCGCATCTTTTCCAAGGAGCGTGTGAAGTGATGTGGGGACAAACATCAAATCTTTAAAGAAACGCAACTAATATCTTCCAGCATGTGCATAAAATGCAGTATTTTAGTAAATAGACTGAACACAAAAATAATTACAATTTATATGGATGAATTAAATAAATATTTTTGATGACGTTGTCCCTTTAAGGGATTCAGGTAGGATTAGCCAAGGTTATGGACCGTGTGATGGAGCAAGGAGTATGGTGGGGATCCCTCCTCTGTCTCTGGGTACCACACGCCACGCTTCTCTCGTGACATATCACAGAACGATGGTCGGCTGTGAAAAAGGCCCACTACTTATTAAAGTTCTTTATTAGCCTACCGCAGGTTGGTCATAATCCCCCCCCAGAAGAAGTATAACATACAAAGTGTGCATATAGTGCCTGAGCCAGAGCTCTAAATATCTCATTAGCTTTGCGTTTCAAAATTTGATACATAGAGCCCAAGGTGGAAAGTCTGTTCTAAATAGAATGTTCCGGATTGTATACTAATTATAAGTACAGAAACAATGTTTCCAGTCTAATTCCAGTTTAAATGTTGATGGGAGAGACTAATGTTGGGCAAAAGTTTTCACCCAAGCAGCCGCCGCATTATAGAATATTAGTCAGCGCCGCTGTGATCTGCACCTTCTTGTACTTGGCACTCTAGGAAGGATCAAGGAAGGACTATTCTTAATCACCCGTCGGAGTCTATACACCTTACAGGAGTTACGCACATATACGCTGACCCATTATCATACCTGGGAACTTTCTGGCTCCCGCCACCCGGAGCCTTCCATTGCGGGATGATGGTGGAAGTAGCAAAAACAGTAGTCACAGCTTTATGGTAGCATAGTGGGGAGATACGACTGGGCACAGTGGATTTGCGGCCCACCCCCATTTAAAGGAAAATGGGCGGGGAGCGGGGCGTGTCAAGACCCGGCTCCCGCGACCCGGAGGATTCGGGTCTTGACCCGGAGAACCGGAGGAGCAGCGCTCACCCGGCAATCTGCGGGTCAAACCCAGAGAGTTCGCAGGTATGATGATTACCCTATTAATTCCTGAAGATCCTGGCGTCTCCATAGGCTTCATTCACCTCCCGGCTGCTCTATGTAGGCACGTTACCTATGCTTTAACCCTTCCTTTACTAAACCATCATAAACCCGACGACCTTTTAAAGAGAATCTGAACGTGAGATCCAGAACTTTATAATCTAATGCAAGGCTGGGATACTCTGGCGCTTGAGGATTCCGCGCACGCCATTATAGAAGAAGATAAATATCAAGTGATACAAAATGTCATGTTTCATTCAGTTGTTAATCCTAACATTTTATATATTTTGTATAAAATACACAGTTAACGCTCCTACTGTGCTGAATTTAACACTTTTATACCTAAATCCAACATCATAAGCATCGTCTCTACTACTGTTTTTTATGTGATTAGAATAAAATGACAGAAAAACAGGCTAAGGAATAAAAAAAAAAAGAAGCTTTTATAAATATATCCAGACTTAGAACTAATTATAACGTAGCTACCAGATAATTGAATTTACAAGAAAGATCAATTTTTCAGAATAAAAAAAACACATGGAATTATTCACGGGCTACATATCTACAAAGCATTTCTGTTCCCAGCCTGACTATTATCCCCAAGGAAGTTGCAATAAGTAATTGTAAATTACTCAAATGTTTAAATTAAATGCTTTTAAATATGTGACTCAGTGAACCCAGTTTTGTGGAATATCCCACAGAGGGGGCATCAAGTTAAAGCTGATTAATTGGAGCACTTTGGGCGTAATATATGTGTACTTTACAAAATACATTTAATCCTTTTAAATAGCGTGTGGGTCTAGCATAATTGAAAAAGAATATTTGGGCGGAAGATCGCAGAAGGTTATCTTCGTCTCCCCGATCCTTCAATTAGGGGGAAAGGGCATCAAGGGAAGCTCCGCCATTTTGCCTGAGGTTTACACAGAGTTATCTTGGGGAAAAATTGCGGAGCTTCCGGTGGCATCCGCTACCCTGACTCGCCGATTGGGGGAGAGAACGTCACCGGAAGCTTTTCCATTTTGGCAGAGGTTTGCCAGGTGGTTGTGTCCGGCGAGATGCGGACCAAGAAATAAGAGAGAGAGAAAAGAGAGGATCGAGAAGATAAAGAACAAGAAGATGCGAAACACAGAAGTGGAGATGCGGAACGCGGAAGCGGTCGGCACAGAAGGCGGGTAGACATTCAGACACTGGGGGGTTAAAGAGCCCACAAATTTCAGAAGAAAAATCACAGCTTTCTTTTTTGCTTCATGGGGATCTGGCCTTGTTTTCAGAGATTCCTACAAACCGGCAAAACCAGCAAATTTCATTCAATTTGTAATTTCGTACAAATCCGAATGCACCAGTCCATTACATAGCGTATACAGATTTAAAGTCTTGGAGCGCAGGGAACAGAGCGTAAGCGTAATGGAGCCTGTAAATCGTGTATTCTTTATTAAACCTTTGTTTGAAATCAATTAACGAGAAAGGAGTTCTCACGGAAAGGTCAAAATAAGTAAATATACAAACGGGGCAGGATGTACTGATACTGTATCTATTTTAAGTCATAAATACGAGGAAGACGTCTAATTACAGATGGCCTTTTACATTTTAAAAAAATGATTTGCTAACATTACCCCATTTGTATAATGCATCCCAAATGGCCCTTCTAATGATTTCATTCATTACTGCGTAATTTCTCCTTAGATGCCCTAGCCTGGAGCATTAGTACATAGGGAGAAAATGACTAAGCAGCGTTAAGGTCTTTTGTCGAAATAAATTGCCGTCAGAAACAAGACTGTGGATTTAAAACAGCCCTGGCTCTCTAAAGCCGACAGTAAATAGCCTGCATGTGGCCGCCCGCTGGATACACGTGGCTGAACAATACACACTATTAGACTTTTGAAGCCAAATGCATCTAGTAGGGAGCTGCACGCTAAAGGACAGGGTCAGCCACATACGCACAGTAAAAGGTATATGGGAGTCGCAATTGGGCACCAGTCCTCCGGTCATTCTCCCGATGTCCTTCATGGCCAGTCTGGAACTGACTGTAATGGTCCTTGGACAGCTGAAGCCGTTTAATATTTCTACAAAAAGTTCCGGACCAAACATTGTGAGAATAGAGCAGGAACGGGTGATGGGTCTATTCTGTTTGGCCCAATGTGATGGACGTCATGGTTGCCCCTGAGCTGATGGACCTGTTGGGAACCGCTTCTGTATAGGTTGGCCCAGGGTGCAGCTATATGTGGGCCCAAGATTGAGAAATGTCATCTAAGGCATCTACATACCTTCCGGCATTTGAGGTATCAAACGAGGGAGTCGGAGTGTGTAAAGGCCAAGCTAGGTAGTTGCGCAGTGTAGACACACTTTACTACTAAGGTATTTATGTAAATGTTTAAGGTATTAAGGAGGATAATGTATCGTAAATGTCTTTAAGGCCTATAGAACACTGTGATCCGTTCATACTCAGGGTAGGAAAGGATGAGAGAGCGATATGGTCCCTTCAGAATAACAACATATGAAGATATTTGTAATTGTGTCCTTCAATGGACCGTTTTCCCTATTTCTGTTTTTTGTTCTCAATAACTATTCTATTATATTGAAAATTTGTGGGGTTTTTTCTTCTTTAATAAGAAGCAAATAGACTGCCTTTGCTCTCAGTTTATGGCATAGCTTATGTTAAACTTTTCACTAGAACTTGATAGTCGTGAAATTACTGAAACATACATTGCTATTCAAAATAAAATGAATTAGGGGACTTTTATCAAGAACAAACGCTAAAACAAAATTCCAACTTTATAACTGTCCTCTTGTCACATTTGCCCCTGGGTCCCCACCTAGCGTGACCCCTCTATAGTCATAAAAACATTTAAGACTATGTTTATAGGTAAGGAGGTTTTTTCATAATCAGGTTCCTTTGATAGAAAATAAGGATCAGTGATCAAGAATGCGCATTCTAGAATGTTAATTCGCGGTGTCCGTAACATTCTTTCAGATTTTTCTTATTGAGCAGTTCCATCCTAAATTGGGGAGCCAATTACTGATATAATTTTCTTTTTTATCTATAATTAGCACTATGTTTAACCTCTTAAATAATGCAAAAAAACTCCATAATGTGTGTTGTGAGTATGGCGGTGGCGGTGCATTCATTCCAACGAGACAGAAATGGGACGTACGTGAAAAGTTATTGAGTTATAAGCCACGGTGGAAAGCGCTCACGGCACAAAATGCAATATTAAAGAAATGTTAAAATTATGCATCGGTGCCAAATGTTAGCTGATAAATTATGTACAACGCTGTTCTACAGAAGTTTGAAAGATCTTGAGGAAAAAATGACCTTAGATGAAGATGCTGCGTGAATTTATTTTAAATGTAGTCTTTTTCACTGGATTGGGATTTATCTATATGGGACACAAAACCTTTTAGGCTTTTGTTGTCTGATATCCCAACAACTTGCCTCATTTACATCGCTTAGACACAAGCGTAATACTGAATAACATTGTTGGACCGGCTTCAATGACAATCAGACAAAGCACTGACTAGATTCAAGTATCAAACAACCCAACGGACTCCAAAGGAGGCCTGGACCCTACCATGGTCATTGCGGACTCGATGTTCCATAGAACTAGCATTCTAATTAAGAATATGGAATTCTAATTATGTTTAAATTAAAACCAGAGATCCCAATTGGGTCATTGCGCACCCAACGTGGCAGAACATAGTGAATCCCCAGAGTTTCTGCCACGTTGGCCAGAGCTTGGGTTGAATGGCTGGAAGTATTGATTAATCTCTGCCTCGAGAACACCGCGCTATCCCAAGGTGTCGGACTGGGTATTCCAAAAGCCTCTGGAGATGATGACCGCGTTTTTAATTACAAAATATCTAACCATAGCTTGTGGCATTCATAGTGTTAACAAACATGGATGCTTAGAGTTCATCACAAAACATGCTAATCTCCAGCCGGTTAAGGATCATTTTGTTTATCGTCACAAGGATTTTCCCTACAAATAATTCCTGGGAGGATCTTTTTGATCTGTCAAGATGACTCTCAGCAGGCTGTCCGGCTAATAATGTCATTAATAACGGCATTTGCATGGCGTGCTAGGAAATATCCTGCAGATACAGAAGCAAAATCCCTGTCGGATTAGACTATTGAAAATGTTTTACATCATACTTTGACCCCCACGTGCTATTAGAAAAACATGTAGTTTTTGATCTGGTTAGCCATGAATTAAACTATTAAAAAGGAAAACCATGGAATGGCAAAAAATGCCTTCTGTGATGTCATCAGCATTTTGCTATATTAAAGACCCATTCATGACCTAATGGTAATCAATTAAATTGACCAATTGAGATACTTCACTTTGTTTTGTGACAATATTTTTGAGCCAGATCTGATGAATGTTTTTTTCTTCCCATTTCTGCTTTATTTTAGGTGAGAAAGAAGATCCTCATTCATGAATTGAAGGACTCTCTCGGGATGGATCAAAAATTAGATTTTTCAATCAGCTACGATGGGCGTCCGTACGATTCCCATAACATACCTCTGGGTGGAAAACTGGACAGGCTTTTAAATGCCCAAACAAGATAAACATGCTTGGGTCTTGAATCACAACGTAAAGACCCCCAATCCGAAACGTTGCAAGGTACGCGTCTGCCAGACCCAATTCACGACGATAAAGCCAACAAGCATCTTTTATAAGAAATACTAGACACGAGTTACAGAAATGACGAACTGATGAGCAGACATTTTGCTTGGATATTATCCGCTCTGCGAATACGGCAGAAATAACTTTGTATCTAAACCCCTTAAGGACAATGGGCGGTCCCTAAACCCATTAAAAACAATGCATTTTGAGCCCGTACATGTACGGGCTTTGTCATTAAGGGGTTAAAATATTAACGTTGTATTTTTGTACGCTTAGCTGTACTGTATGGATTGTATAAATACTTTAAAGCAAATTGTAATAAAGAAAAAAAATTCTATGATAATAAGTAAGATTATGATTGACATCATGCGGCTGGAGGTAGCTCTCTATATATAAGCTTTCCTACCTTTGCCTGCATATAGTATGTCTGTGTATTTCTGTGCGGTTACTGATACATCGTGCAGGGTTAACTCAGCCCTTACCGCTGACCTTGGCTGGCCCTTTATAATGCGTCGGCGAGAGACCATTTCAATTTAGCGAATAATCCCCTCAATTCAGGCGTCTCTTGTGCAGGAAAAATACCAAATGCAAGAACCAGTCTGTTATACGAGTGACTTTATAGAAAAACCGTAGGCAAATGTATAGCACATTCTAACAGTACGTTTCTATGCTTCCCGCTAACAGGGTGTAACGGGGGAAGATGTTTATATTTACAGAAAAGTTATTAAAAAAATATATTTACAATTTTACAAACAGGACTTTTAGATGAAAAATATATAAAAAAAATAGAGTTCAATCTGGATTTAAAAGGAAATTCTTGGTGGTCGCGTAGAGAGTATCGAG
>VKOC01035694.1:0-11375 GCA_009364415.1 Spea multiplicata | reverse complement strand
TTTTTATATGAATTCCAGTTGATCTATACCTGCAAAGCTGGGTTTTTGCGTTATTCTGTAGAGCCGTATCTTTATATTTCCATACATTATTTATGTATACCTGCAAATACAGTGTTTGTATGTCTTATTCAGCTGATTAATACCTGCAATGCTGTTTCCATGTATTTATTTGATCTATACCTGCAATACTACGTTTCATATGCTATTATTGTATACCTGCGAATACAGGATTTGTATGTCTGATTCTGTTTATTTGATATATACCTTCAGTGCTGAGATCACAAGTAAATATCAGTTGATCTATACATGTAAAGCTTGGTTTGTGTGTTAATGTGTTGATCTATACCTGCTATCAGCAACTGGGGCTAATATTAATATATATGGGCAGCAAGGGCATCAATACACAAGGGGCAAAAACACTAAGGGGGTATAAACGACAATGCAGTGTGAAAAATCCATCCTGATGTAGATGTCTGTGACATAGATTGTGTCCTGCTGTTTGTGTGTTTTTGGTTAGTGTAGCAGAGCCTGTCCTTGGGTGTGTGTGTATCGGTGTTGGTGTGGCAGAGCCTGTCCTGGTGTGTGTGTTCAGTTGTCAGTGTGGCAGAGCCTGTCCTAGGGTGTGTGTTTGGGTGTCAGTGTGTCAGAGCCTGTCCTGGTGCTGTTGTGTGTCTGTGTGACAGAGCCTGTCCTGGTGTGTGTGTGTTTGGTTGTCGGTGTGGCAGAGCCTGTCCTGATGTGTGTGTCTGGTGTCGGTGTGACAGAGCCTGTGTTGGAATGTGTGCCCTCCTGAAGTTGTAGTGACTTCAGGGGACAAAATGTTCAAAACGACAAAACGTTCAAGGCCCTGAAATCATTTAGTGGAAAAGTTATTTATTGTTATAATATTTATTTCAAGGATTAGTCGCACTCAATTGTGGCTTCAGGCTTCCCATGTTGAATGACCAAGTATTATTTTAGCCCAATAACAAAAGTATAATTCCATAGCACATTACTTTTGGAAATTATGAATGCCCCCCCAGTTTGACTGTGGTATCTTGTGTGCCCCCCCTATATATTGTTTCTAGAGTCGCCACTGATCATCTGATAATTCTACAAGAAGCAATCATTTAAGGCGAAACTTTTATTTGCATTTATCTGCAGACGTTGGACAAAATATTTCACCGAAATGCTAAAAGGGGGTAGAAAATTCTACTTCCTGTCCTGTGGAAAGTTTTTTTAAGGGAAAATAATGTCTTTCCGTTCAAGGACAGACACATCATATAAGTCGTGCTTATATTACAACACGTTTATGTAATGACGCATGAAGTATGTAGAGCTTCTGCTCTCCGTCTGCAGATGTGGGCATTTCTGAAAGAAAAAAAAGGGTCAGAATCCTCCGTTAGTCACGCTAACTCCTCCAGAAGCAAAATCTAATTTTCTTCTCATCTCATACCTATTTGTAAACATGGTGTTACACTTCCCCCCCCCAGGAGAATAACAAGCCCATCACCCAAAATCTAAACATTTCTTTAAGTGCCGTTCACCAAAATAAACCAATTGATGGCTACCCAGACAACAGGCATGGTGAGCAAAGAGTTCCAGATGCTCTCCAAGTGATTCTGAGTGCAAGACTCCAGCTGTCCTGTCACCAAGGGCTCATATAAACCATAGGTGCTAAGTGATTTCCACTCAGTGTTAATTTAGTTATTTATCATATGCCTCGTCGGTGAATGTTTGACATAAAAAAACACAAATCAGGTGGTATAGCAATTGGTCATTTGCTTACAACGATGGCTTCTTTTTAAAAGGGAACACCACCATACCTTGTGTCGTTTAGTTATAGCCCTATGGTCATAAGGAATACTTACATATACTATATAGACAAAAGTATTGGGACACCTGACGATTACACCAACAGGGACGCTTCTGACATCACATACTAAATACACAGACATTAATATGTAGTTGGTCCCCCGTTTGCAGCTATAATGGCTTCCACTCTTCTGGAAAGGATTTCTACAAGATTTTGTGGGAATTATTGCCCGTTCATCCAGTAGAGCGTCTGTGAGGTCAGACGCTGAGTGTTGGACGAGACGCCCGGCTCACAATCTCCGTGTCAGTTTATTCCAAAGGTGTTCAGGGCTCTGTGCGGCCGGTCAAGTTCTTCCACCCCAAACTCATCCAACCCATGTCTTTATGGACCTTGCTTTGTGCACTGGGGCAGTCATTTTGGAATAGAAAAGGACCTTTCCCAAACTGTTCCCACAAAGTTGGAAGCAGAGCATCGTCCACAATGTCTTGGTATGTTATCACGAGTGATGCATTGAAAACAAACCACATGCAGCAAATATTTGTCGCCCTCTCCATTTTCTCACTTACATTTATTGCTGCTACTGATGGACTTGTCTAGACATTGCGAAGACTAAAAATGGAGGAGGTGGTTGTTACTCCTATCCAACTCTAGAAGCAGGACATGTGAGAAGCTACTCGGGATAGACTTCCCCTGGGTTTCTGGTAGATGATCAGTTGGAGGACAGAACATGATAGGCAAACTTGATGGAAGGGCCTTCAGGCTGGCCACCATTCTCCTAGAATTGCTGTGTGAAGGTTTTTGGGAGGGTTATTTGGAGACTGTATAGTTCTGTTATTGTGTGTATTATTGCTGTTCATGTTATTCCTCAGCTACTATTGTTGATATTAATGCATGTGGTAGGTAGGTAGGTTAAAGGAAAACACGCCAAGGACAAAGGGGAAAAAACAGGTCATCATGTAACCCATCTACATCTTGATGGATCGTCATGGTCGGGAGGAGGTATTGTAGACACAAAGAGGCCTCAAAGCACCATTAAGTTGTATGAGTGTTTTTATTGCCCCTCTATGTAAATGCAAAGCAATTTACTTGGAGTGTTTACCTTTGTCAAGTCCTTTGTCCGGAGGGAGGTACAGGTTTTTGCTGTCTACGCCAGCTTCCCGGTGTGAAGTAGATACACACTTCACTAATGTTTCTCATTCTGGTGGGAAAGGAATTCATCAGTTTTAAGCCCAAAGGTACTACTGAAATTTTAGAGGCCATAATCTAAAACTAGAAAATCAGAGTCTTAGATGTGATGTAAGGAGCTTCTACTGGGAGAGTGTTAGATAAGTGGAAGAGCCTCCCCCCAGAAGTGGTAGACGTTAATGCAGTCAGAGAATTTAAACATGCATGGGATAGGCATACATTGGACCCAGGAAACATGGGCAGATTAGATGGTCCCAATGCTTCGTATCTGCTATCAAATTGTCCTCCATTTGTCCTACATTTCTAGAAGATCTAGAATGTTCTGGTGTACAAATGCCCTTCTCAGCTACGACCAGGTAGATGACGCTTGCCCCACTTGGAAAGCATGTAGGTTAATGATCAATGATCAATGTTACCAATTATTGGGATTATAAGCGTGTGCCATAAGTGGTGGATTTCCCTTTAGCCAAGTTGGGCAATCTTCCAAGAGGTCCTCATTTCAGGTACCCCCACCACTACTGCCGGTACGAGGGCGATTGTATAAATCGGTGCCCTTATTGCCTTCAAACTACCATATACACCAATCTAACAATTCCTAGTCTGGCCGTGTATTACATGATTAAAGTGCCAGGGTCAATGTATATCCCCTGAAGGTTTACGAGCTAATGACAGCCGTGGTGCTTACTGCCCTAGTACCGTAGATCATGATGGGAGTTATAATTAAATTTTTTTTTTAGCCGTAACATACGTTGAAGCACTACTGGGAATAAAAAACCCAGAAAAAAAGATCTTTAAGATAAAATACAAAAATCAGTTTATAATTCTGTACTATTCTTCCTCCTACAATACATTTGGAGACCTTAGCAGAAGAATCTCTGTTTCTTTACGGGAAATTGGTAATAGAAGATGTTCCATTCAGCCATAGAATATTAAAAGAAAATCTTTTTATGAGAATTTTTTTTTGTTTTCACTTTTTTTGGCCCGCGTACTTTCCTTTTTCACATTAGCACGCCACCTGATTCTGTGTAAACAGCGCAACGTTTTTTTGGGCTTTCCCCGTACGATGTTGGAAAAATAAATTGCCCTCTGACCCTAAATTAAACTATTTCACTGTTTCATTTACTATGAATTGAAACCTATAATAGTACAGGGGTTTTTTTTTTCGGAGTTATTTGTAAAAATATCACTATTAGAAACCCGTGCCTCTCTACGAGTTGTGAGAATGTGGGGGTGGGTGGCCTTTGATCTATGAAATGACTCACGTCCTTGGTGAAGAGGGGTCTCTCAAACTGTAACGTGATTAGAAATTACGATAAGAGTTCACTGGAATTAGGAGATAACGCAGCGGGTGAAATTTATATTGAAAGTGTTCTTGTAATAATTGGCACAGTGAGTAGTGGGAACAGAGAACGAGCTTTTCGAAGTCCAAAGAGAGCTTCCATTGTGCATGTTAGATTTCAATTGTCAAGAAATGACAATAAATGTAATAAATTGTTGAATTCTAAAGCATCAACATACTCTATACTGCTTCTATATATCAAGTAAACTCATCTGTGACAAGTAAGAACATACCTAACATTGGGTGGACAAAAACCCCCCCCCCCCCGACTAGTAGCGAGATAGAGAATAATCAAATAGTGAAGGCAGAAATATATCATAATGAAAATACTCTGATTTTATCCAAAACCACCCATATTTATGAAATTATTTGGCTGATCTGTGGGCTCTTGTCAGAAATTCGCTCAATGGGGAAGGTTTTGGGCAATGGTAGAGTATATGTCCAATGTCCACCTCCTATGTGTATTTTATGGGATCTTGATGGGATAGATAATAATAATAATAATCGGGTCAGAAAAAGTCAATTATTATGCATGTGACATCATAAGGGTTTTGCCGGAGAATAAAGATGAGGAGCATCTGCAAAAAGACAAGATGGAAAAGAGGAGCTTCAGCGTCAAGGCAAAGGTAACCGTTCGGTTCTAAACACCTTCTCCTTATTGATATCTAATGTTCTTATCTGTTGTCATTATGTGATGCAATACATTTATTGGCCTGGAATGGCAGATCCTTGGAAGTTTGTGTCTCAGGAATATTAATATTAAAATTTGGCTACAATGAATGATACAAAAAAGGGTTCCAGTTGTTCCTGCAGTAGATGAAATGTCCTCAGCCATTTCCAGGTGAATATCTCAGGAACTGCTACAATTGTATGGATTTTGTACAATTTTGTGTAGAACTTTACATATCACTAAATTTAACCCCTTAATGACAAAGCCCGTACATGTACGGCATTGTTTTCAATGGGTTAAGGGGCCGCCCGTTGTCCTTAAGGGGTTAAACTGACCTGCAAGGAAGTTACTTTTGTTGATTTTGTGGAGCTTTAATTGTGTAATTGTTGTTGGAGATATTTAATCTAAAAATTAGCTTCATGGAAGCGGAGATTCTTTTTCTCATAGTGTCAGGGCTTGAATTATCTAATTTTGAGGAAAAGGTGAAGGAAGAGGACAGGAAATTGAGTAACTCTGGCCGGTATTCCAAATTTGCCACGCATCTCTAGAAGCAAAATAGGTCCTTACTTTTGAATTCTGATATAGGCACAAAAAGTAGTTTTCATACAAGAATGGCTCGATGGTGGGTAGGGTTGACTGAAGATGTTGTAGCACATGGGGTGAGATGTGTGATATATATATATATATATACACCGTATATATATATGTGTGAGACTGAGCCCTATAGCAATGGAAAGGGTTTCATCCTAGTAACATAACTGCTTAGTTATAGTGATTGTTACTCAGCCTGCATGTATTCATAGGTCACACGCAACTTGGCTTTGATTGCCATTTCTTTGTCAAGAGTATCCATGCTTGTGTAGTGTTTCGCTAACCAGCATCGTCACATACAGTATACGTAAATAAAGGTTATCACAGAAGGGTGCCGGGATCCGCCATATTTGAAGCATAGGTAGATAAAAACCACTTGGCCTGGAATGCTGGAAGGACTTAAAATGGTGAGTTGATCGCCTGACCTCAAGAGCCAAAGACACTTGACCCTTAGGCTAACAACAAGAGCTTTGCTGAGCAAACCTATAATTCCATGATTACAGGATAGTATGAACTATCCAGAACTCTACTAGTATTATGGTTGTCTTCCTCACCAAAGTTTGTCTTCCTCACCTTGATTGGAACTTAAGTGCCGTAATGCTTTAGGCTAACTTGGAAACATTCACCTCCCGAGTAGGAGGCTCTATAAGCCATCATGTGAATCAAACCGTACCATAGCCTTATATTTGAGAATAAAATAGAATTAACCTGTAACCATTTTGTATCACTGAGCAAAGCATTGCATGTGACTGGGTCTAGACGTGGGCACCGACTTCTACATTCAGGAGGAGACTTCAATGAAGGCACATTAAAATGTATAATTATTATGTTCTTGGGCTTACTTCTCTTATTTTTTATTAAATTCCAGAGAAGATACTGTTCTTGTCCCGAGAGCATAGTCCGCGCAAGTTCTACCATGATCTGCAATGAAAAAATGTTATGGTCATTATTACAATCACTATAAATCACTATACCATAATCACTATAAACACAACAAAAGTGGCAATTGCCCCCTCCACCAGTTCAAGTTCTTCAAAAAGGGCCAGTTCGGGGAGGAGGGAGCTCAGTAAGGTCACGCAACGCCGGTCTGAAGTCAAACACCCGGCCGGGTGACCTGATATATGTCTGTGAGTGATCGTGTTGGTGTTGCACTGGAGGGAGTTAGTGTGCGTAGGTATGGGCAGCGTGCAATGGGTTGTGCTTGCCAGCCGCCGGTCCACATGGTTCCAGCCTTCCCCTGCAAATAATATAATAGGAACAACAGGAAGAAAACCTTTTTTCTTAGAACCTATACATTTGACGATACTTTTCACTCCTAACAATAAATCCGTACAGAATCTGGAGTAAGCGTGAAGAATGCATGCTGTATGTTCCATGTTTCTGTCTAGAATCTCTAGATCCGCATCTACGTCTTGCCTGTTAATTTATATAAATGCCCTCTGGTTGATCTTGGTCCAGTAATATTACTTCACTATCTCCTGATTTAAATTATTATTTTTGAACCCGTTACCTGCTTCTGAAGACTTTATTAAGTAATGGTATTAGTAAAGGCAGTGCCCGAAGACCTAGTCCCACTGCCCACCAGTAACCACAGAGGAAGAGAAGTTCCTGGCAGGGCATGGAAACGTTGTGACCTTTCTCAGTATCAGCGATCGTGACATGAATGATAAACTAGGAAATTACCTCATATGTCACAACCGATAAACCAATGCTTATGGTTTCCAAAGAACCAACACATCAAATAGTAACTGTTACAAAAAAAAACACCACATGCAGCTCTACAATGTCAAAAGATATATTAAAGAAATACTTTGTTCCACTATACTCAGAGTGTAGGGCATGGATGGTAGATAAAGGGAACAGCCTCCCAGCAGAGGTGGTAGAGGGTAATACAGCGAGGGGATTTAAACATGCATGTGGACATCAGGAAAAATGTGTAGACTAGAAGGGGAGGACAGGTCTTATTTGCTGTCAAATTCTATGATTTTAGTTAATGCAGGAAGAACGAATAACTGGAAAACCTCCTCCTTTGCCTTAAAGGAGCTAAATCCTTTAATACAGAAAAGCGTCAAGTGGACCAGGCCCTCGCGGGGATTACCTGAGCTATGAAAATACTACATAAATATAAAAATACCTTCTGGGCAAATCATTCAGTCATGACGAAGGGCTTCTGCTTTATTTAAAAAAAAAACAAAAAAAAAAAGTCGAAATTACCCTTGACTCAAGACTTAATAATAGAACGACAATTGACTAAAAGCACTCATTCATGGATGGAAAATATGTGGACAACTATCTAAAAAAAAAGTGTTTGGGTTTGGATGTCAAAGTAGTTGACGGCCAACGACACGGTTGAGTGACAGGAGGCAGACGGTTGTAGTTAGTGGGGTAAATGTCACTGGTGGGGCGCCTCAGGGATCAGTATCGGGATCCGTAATTATTAATATTTTTTATTAGTAATATTACAGAAGTTAATGGCAAGGAACGTCTTTTTGCAGATGATACAAAGGTCTGCAACACGGTAGACCTTCTGGTGGAAGAAGGCAAATGGCGATTGACTTAAGTGAATTAGAAAAATGGTCATATATACACACACACATATATATCATATACACACATACTATAAATAATATGCAGTATATATACACATATGTAATATATATTCAGTATATATATATATATATATATTACATATATATATACTGGTATATATTACATATGTGTATATATAATGTATATTATTTACAGTATGTGTGTGTATATATATGTATATAACCATTTAATATATTATAAAGTATAATATATATATATATATATATATATATATATAATTTTTATTTTTTTCAAGGCTCAGGGGGTGACTGTATTGACTGACATGGACAGGGGAGGTTAATGCATTTCACGGACAATCCATAAACCATAATTAGTTTACGGTTCTTATGTGTTACGTACACCACAGAGACTAATCTTTACCGTTTACCTGATTACCACAAAAATGTGTATTGGATTTCTTGAATTATTTCTCTAACATTTTTCTTGTCTTATGTGAATTGCATTCATCCACGCTGAATTTAAATCAGTAGAATTGCATGGTGTATAATGGCTTATGTACATTGACATATATATATATATATATATAATATATATATTATATATATATATATATGGGAAAAGCAGTTTTTTTGTAAAAAAAAATTTGGTTTAAGATGTTATATGATACACGAGAGATTCTGCTGTATATATGTCAGTATGAGTGTGCCAATATATATATAGATACATATATCTGAATTATGATTCATATGAGTTGCACAAGTATGTCTGTCATCTAAAATAGACATTCATACGGAAATAAATGTATTTGGCGATAATCCCCATGGCTATTATTTTTCCACGCTTAGGAAATGATGCGTTTTGCACGAGGCAGAGATGCACAATTATAGAAGAATTACATCCATGCAGACACGGCATGCGGACCAGAGCCTTACGTGTTACGGGCGTGTAGGCTCGGGCTACGGAGGTCTCATTTGGGTAACCTTTAAAGTAACGCAGGCTGCCATTTTCCTCTTGGGTTTGAATCGGCAGCTGAATCCTAGATGCCACTAATACCCCATCCTCGGCAGTCATTTATCGACCTCGGGAGGATGAAGGGCCACCAGGTTTTGACCAGACCCTGAAATCAGGGTAGCTACCAACCAGCTCTAGATCATGGGCCACGTCTTAAAGTATCTTTGTGTTTCCAGCATAACAAATGTAGAATTTACACTCCGACTGGATCCTTACTTTTGCCTTTGTGAATCCTCTATGGGATTTCTGGGATGTTCTTTTTTAGGGTCTCAGCTCTCAAGCGTGACGGACCACCTAGCGGGATTTACCGCCAGGGCGATGCCATTCCTTCAGTCTTTGCTTGACATACGGATACTTTTCATACTTTTCATGGAGCGAATTGATGATTGAACCGCTAATATAAATAATGAACCTCAGCGTTTAGTGATGGAAAATCATTCCCTAAGATGTTAACTATATTAGCAGAAATAATAAGTGCCGAAGCAGGAGGGGATATCAAGATTGTTCGGCAGTGGTGGTGACATGAACTGGTACCCAAAATTCAGAAAAAATAAATTAAAAAAAACACTAAAAGTGCAAACAGACAAGGATTTATTATGTTATATATGATATACACAATTATTTAAATGTTTAAATGCTCCTGATCTAGTGACAGTATATATGTATATATATATAATATAATATAATATATGAGATATAATTATTTAATTTACATGAACTAGTATCTCAAAATTGAAAAAATAAAATAATAGAAAACACTTAAAAATGCAAACAGTACAACGGATTTATTATGTTTCCATGTAGCAGCAACGTCATTATATATATATATATTAATTATTTAAAGTGCTCCTGTCTAGTGACAGTAATATATAAATATATATAAATCAATCATTATTTAATACATGAAAACTAGTACCCAAAAATTCAGAAAAAATAAGTTTAAAAAAAACACTAAAAAGGTGCAAACAGACAAGGATTATTATGTTCCCGGAGCAGCAATATATATATATATAATATATATAATAATATATATATAACTATATATACAATTATTTTTAAATGCTTTGAATGCTCCTGATGCTAGTGACAGTATACTATATAATGTGTCATATTTTTACTATATACCGGTATAATATATATAATATATTATAGGGTATATATATATAATAAAATTAATTTATTTAATACATGAACTAGTATCCAAAATTGAAAACAATAAATAAATAAAAACACCAAATGTGCAAACAGACAAGGATTTATTATGTTCCAGTAGCAGCAACTTACCCCTTCTGACTTATTTTATCATTTATTTTATAATATTGCTTATTTCTTAACACCCTGCCTGGGTACTTCTATTTACATTCACACTATGTTTTTTTTTTCTTCTATAAAGGAAGTTTTCATAAATTTCTAATAAATTTCCTTTTCCCCTAACATTTTTTTATAAACAGAAAAGTGTAGGAGGATTGTTGACGATGACGATGTATGTAAAACGAGGGAGAGTCCTCGGGTGTCACGCACACCACGCAACCTAACGGGTGCCAACGTGGGCAGCTTTTAGCTAAATGGGAGACTTTCTGTTCTACAGATAGAATTACGGTAAAGTAAGAAAAAAACAAAAAACACATAGCGCGTTCCTTTCCTTTTGTCATAATTGTAGGTTCCATAAAGCAGAAGTAAGCGATGGTGATTCCCCTGGTGTTTGGCTCAGCTTTCTAAAACGTCGCGCTCAGGTGCCCGTCGGGTGAAAGAGTTGAAGGTGAAACCAGGGTATTTCCATCGGCAGCAAATACCTAAATCTGAGCTGATACCGAAATTCATAAAAGTTTGATTAAAATCATCCCACAAGCCATTAGAAACAACCCAAACTGCGTTTCTTTTTAATTCTGAAACATAACAGTAATTTCGGGTCGTAAAATGCTTATCAACCCTGGGGCGTTAATGCAGACGCATACTGATAATACGTTGAATGGTAACCATTGAGCTGTTGGGTTCCCACGAAGCTTGTCGAGCCGGACGGCACGGCACAAGAATGTGGACTGAGCAACCTAGAAGCGACTGTTGTCAGGTTCATTCACAAAACAGGCTGCGCAGAGAAAGCACTGAGGGAGCATATCAAGGATCCACCCAGAATCAACCTTAGTTAGGTTACTGCACGTGTAGATAGATAGATGATAAATAGATAGATAGATAGATAGATAGATAGATAGATAGATAGATTGATTGATAGATAG
>VKOC01035683.1:0-14862 GCA_009364415.1 Spea multiplicata | reverse complement strand
GGCTTTTTGTTTTTTTTCCTAAATTAATATTTTGATTTTTGGGGGTCGTCTTATAATCGAGCAAATACGGTAGTTTAAAATTTATATATAATCTATAAAATGCACTTTATAACTGAATGGATGTATTTGTATACTTGTAAATTAAAAGTTCAAAAATCAATATATACAAATCAACATGTGTTTTGCCAGCAAATTGGGACCGTTTCTAGGCTGTATATCTTGTACCAATGCCACACACGCCCTTAATTGATTGAGTAATTCACTCTACTCTGCATCGGATGTTTGCCACTTAACTGGATACAATGTAATCAGAGTTAATTAACCACAACATACACGGAACCAAGTACTTAAGGAGGGAGGAGAGAACAAACCAACATGCTACTGAGGACGCGTTTTGCGTGTTGAAACGTCACCGCGGTATACCTGCAAGTCGCCCGTTTTCGGAGGAAATTGACTCAGATACGCGAGAGACAGTTTTTTTAAATGTAAGCATTATGCATCTTTTTAATTATTAAAACATATTTGTATCTCACCTCCTTGCCTCTCCACTTTATACCTTCTGTTCTGTGTTATCGTCGGGAGAAAACGTATGAGGAAGAGATCTAAGGAGAATCCCTCAACATCAAGTAAATACGGAGCTGAAACCCACCTGTTGTGCACTTGCCAAGTCAGAGCAAACTTATTGCTCAGTTACATGTGAGTGAGATATCACTTGGGAAAACGTTTGATTTATGTACATTTTATGGAAAGCACTATGATTTTTTGTTTTTCGTTTCTTATATATTGACACATTATTTGGATACAACGGATGGAGACCTAATTTGGCAAATGAAAAGCAAATATAAGTATTATTGTTTTATATTTACTATTGTCAATGTGTCTTGTTCAGTGTATGGTGGTGGGAGTTATGCTGTACTACATCAGTGCTCTGCTCAGTATGTAGTGATGGGAGTTTTGTTTTAAAGTAGATCATAACTCCCATCCCTTTATACGGAGACAGATGTTACATTGTTTGAACGTATATAGCGCCAGTAGATTATGTAGTGCTGTTGCATTCAGTATCCAACACATAATGAAAAGAAGGCACAGATCATGCAAGCTTACACTCTATTTGACGGTACAGCATAATTCCTATAGCTATATACCTCTGTCAATGTCTGTCCCAGGGCGACTACATCAGTGAAATTTTCCAGGAAATGTATAAGTTTTTCATATTAATGACCAACACAGGTAAAGTGCTGCCCAGCGGTATGTGGGATGTACACATAACACACGGATCTTATAATGCAAATTCCTTTTTCATTGAAAAAGATCAGTTTCCCAACTGTTTCCAATCAAGTATTCCCTATAATCAATCCAACAAAGTACCTATAGTAGCAAATAATGGCTTGGTGAGTAGCCCATATTCTACCTACTTACCCATTGTAACTATTTCTTTTAAGGTTAAAGTAACCTCTAAATGTAAACACGTATTGAATTAGTCCACAAATCTGTTGAAAGTACGCCAAAGACTGCAGGGGTATGTGGATATAAGGTACATACAGAGATACAGGTAAGCTTTGCTATACTAAAATTTGATGTGCCATTTATATTACAAGATAAGGAACATTAATCCTGGATACATTTGTGTAAAATAATGCTTAAGCATGTACTACGATAGTTAAACTGGTTCTAGGCTGGAATTTTTTTACCTTGGGGAAAATAGCATTACAATGTGACACTCCCTTGTACTGTCACACAGATATTGCACAATAAATACAATAAGAATTATATAATTTGGTAAAAGAAGACCTGAATAATCCAGATACAGGAACAACGTGTTTGGTGTGTGGCTTTACCTGAGATTTACGAAACAGATTTAAAAATGTCATGCCTGTGGCATCAGAAGGTCAACATAAATACCAATAAATCTATTCACTAAATCTTCAGTAGTTGCTACTGTCATAGGCTCCAGCAGCTTGAGAGCATACTTTTGCCAAGTAAAGATTTGTGCGTATTCACATTTAACCTAAAAATGTAAAAGTTCCAGCATACTCCCAGTTGATCTATTGTGAGATACCATAGAGCGATCACGCTACATTCTAAAAACTAAATAGTTTAACTTGGCTTGGAAAAAAGGATAGCAAGTGCAAACTCCTTACAATAACTATAGCAAAGATACAAAAATCACTTTGGAGCAGTCTTTGTGAAGACATGCCAGCTCAGTAGGAAATCGCATGGAGCCAAACCAGGATTAAGGCATTTTTCCCTAGAGTAGCAGAAAATGTTTCATTATGCTTGATAAAGATAGATGTGCATTTGAAATAAATTGAATTGCAGATTACTTAATTTGTTGTAATCTCATCTGTGGTTAACTTCAGCAGTTATATAAAACCAGTCCCTTTTAGGGATGACCGGGCAAGGTTGCTGATCATCACTGCATTTTGTAACACAAAATGTGTTTGTTAGCATGAATCAGACCTAATTGCACTTATCGACTGAAGTGATCAATACCTTGTAACTTTTAGGGTTTTATTTAAAGTAAATCCAAAAAAATATAAAAAGGCTCATGAGAATTAGTGCAGTTACACAACGGATTTCGCGGGCTTCTACCAGGCATCAGATAAGCGCATGAATCACTTTTTTTTAAATGTTGTTTTTGATGCCAGGTGTTGAGTCGAGACAATACTATGATTTGTAAATGCATTTCAACTCTTGAAGATCTTTTAACTTCTGTCACTTTCTATAATTTTATTTATATATATACATATATATATATATATATAAACGGACAGAATAAAACACAGGAAGGCTGTTTAATGGAGCATGGACTTTACTTTAAAATGTTACTTACGTATTATAGATTATTGTTGTAGTTTTTTGCTAGAATGTTCTAACCACATTAATAAATCAAGTTGGGGCTGCCACTAACTTAAGTTTTTGATTAATGGATTAAGGTTTTTGGTGATAAATTAAAATGAACAGCTTTTGTACTATACTTTATGTCATGTTATATGACTTCAAAGACTACAAAACCTTCCTGAAATAAAATTATTTACAGGGACCCATACAGCCTCACCGACAAATAATGCATATTAAAGAACTTTGTAAGAACTTTTTTATACATTCTTGTCCTGCCCCCACAAAAGCCTGGTGAAAATTACGCAACTCCTGTTTGAAGTCTAACATCACATACAGTTCCACCTGCAGAGAATGCATATTAAAGTATTTTCTGTGTACAGCAATGCTTTCTTGTAATGCCCCCAAGGCACTTAGCAGAGCTACAGTGTACCACTTCCCTCTTGTGGCTGCTTTTGGAACCACTTTTGGCTACTCCCTTACAAAAAAATTACTGCAGTTTTTTAGACATGAAAAACTGCAATACTGCACTTTTACTGCAGTATTACTGCACATTTACTGCAGTTTTACTGCATTTGTACTTCACTGTACTGCAGTTGTACTGCAGTTATTTTTGTACGGAAGAACAAATGCAATAAAGCTGCAGTACATTGAAGTACAACTGTAGGTTTGCAATATAAAAAAAAGTGCGGTAAATGTGCAGTAATACTGCAGTACAGTGAAGTACAAATGCAGTAAAAGTGCAGTATTTTTTCTGCACAAAGAAAATTGACTAAAGACCCATTCGTATGGTTTGTCTGTAGGTAACTGAGAGGGTTGTTTGGATCAGATTAAGGTCAGCGACCCTTATTAATCCATTTTTTAAAGCAAGATACCAAGATAATGTTAGGCCTTTAGGCCTAAAAATAGTTTCAGATAATCATTTTTAGTTTAGAAAAATAGGAGTTGAAGCAGAAGTCTTTATCAAGTGACTTCCCCTGATAAAGGGGATATTTGTTCACCCTATTCTAGTTCCGTAGTTGCTAGAGACGACCCTGATTATAGACGACCATCCAAAATCTGAATATTAATTTAGGAAAAAAACAAAAAGCCTGAATATAAGACGACCCTATAGGGTACAAGTTTTACTAGTAAATGTTAATTTGTGTAAACTATGAAAATATTTTTTTTTAATAAAAGCTATGATTGAGAAAAATATATTTTTTTGTTTTTATTTCCTTTTATTTTCCAACCTGCCCCCAGTTATGCACATCTGCCCTCAGGCTTGTCACTCTGCCCCAGACATGCCTTATACCCCCTATATGCCACTGTGTCCCATGATATGCCTTTTAACCCTCTAAATGCCACTGTGCCCCATGATATGCCTTTTGACCCCCAACGTGCCACTCTGCCTTAAGAAATGCCTTATACCCCTATATGCCACTCTGGCATTTAGGGGGTTAAAAGGCATATTATGGGGCAGAGTGGCATATAGGGAGGTATAAGGCCAG
Source organism: Spea multiplicata (assembly GCA_009364415.1). NCBI lineage: Eukaryota > Metazoa > Chordata > Amphibia > Anura > Pelobatidae > Spea > Spea multiplicata. Next base: position 10,534 of record VKOC01035683.1, on the reverse strand, counting down.
GAGGCAGAGTGGCGTATAGAGGGTTAAAAGACATTTCTGGAGGCAGAGTGGCATTAAGGGGGTTAAAACGCATATCTGGAGGCAGAGTGGCATTAAGGTAGTTAAAAGGCATATCATAGAGCACTCAGCCAAAAGAAATGCCTTATCACTCCCAGGGGCAGGAGGTAGACGTGATTCCGGAAGGAGGTGCCGTTAGCAGCGGGGGTTGTCTGCGTCCATCGCGCTTACACTGCAGCGCTCTATGGAACTCTCCTCTCTGACAGCAGATGGACGCAGACAACCCCCGCTGCTAACGGCACTCCTTCCGGCTGCAGCGGAAGTTGTCTACCCCCTGGTCCGACATACAGGAGGATCCAGGTCCCCTGCAGCGCTGAAAAAACCTTGTCTTATAATCGAGCTGGGGAGTAAATTAAGACAAGTTGTCTTTCATTAATGCTAAAGAAAACAAAATTATGAAAGTGGCTCTGTCACTTTACATTTAATTCATTTGTATAACCGGCTATGTGGTGTATTAAATATATCATTAGGTATTGCATATTCTTTTATTGTATTTAGGTGTTCTGCCATAGCTTTACATTTGCATCCTCTGGGTTTTGTGACATATGTAAATTGCTAAATTACATACAGCTATGAATACAATTTCATCACACTTAAATAATTATAATTAACTTTTAGTTAGTTTAATTTCATCTTACCTCACATGTTATGTATATTGTATATTTGAAAAATGTCCATTTTCGACTTGTATTGTCACACAAATTATGAGAAGAGCTTGTAACCTCTTTCCCCTCTTGTAGCCCTCCTACATCATAACAAACTGCCTGGTTAGTACCATCTCAAGCCACGCTCTTGCAAAATAGAAAAGCAAAAGATTGGCAACTTTTACACACCATGCGTCTCAGCACTCGGTGACCCTGCGGTGCCCGCACAGTGACCTCGTTCTGTCACTTTACGTGGTCTTCCGCCTAATGGTTGAGTTGCTGCTGTAAATGCATCCACTTACCAATAATACCACTTTTGATCGTGGAATATCTAACAAGGATGAAATTTCACGAACTGACAACTATGATGACTCTTTTTTTCACAAATGTACAAAATTAGAAATGTAGTCTGCATGGCTAGGTGCTTGCTTTTTTACACCTGTGGCAATGTATTTGATTGACACACCTGAATGCAATAATTACAAGGTGTGTCCCAATACTTTTGTCCATATAGTGAAGTTTCTTTTTTGGCCAAACTTTAGTATTTACCTTTTCAACTGCACATTCCTTTGTCCTGTTACCTTCCCCCTCTGGCCTCCTACAGCCATAACGTCAGTCCTCTTTAATTTAAACTTCTTTTTCTTATTCATCTATGTCTCTTTCCCCTCTTTTAGCCTTCCTTACAACCAGCCTGCTTTCTACCTTCTCAAGCGAAGTACTAACCCACTGCCCCCACACTTACCCACCGCTCTTAATTTTATTTACACATCCTTTTGCATCCTGTAACCACTTGCCTCTAATCCCTGTTACTAGAGAGCCACTATTACTTCTACTCCTTTTTTCACCCCTTCTTTTGTTTCAGTTACCCATACTATTCCTTTAGATTGTGAGCTCTTGAGCAAGACCCTTAAAAACCCACCATTCTTGCCTGGAACTTTGTATAAAAGTACCATAAGACTAAATGGCAAGCTCATGGACAGGGTTCCCATCTCTTTATGTGTTTTTATATATTAATGTATATTTGTTATGTGTGTTAAATTTAAATTTTACAGCGCTGCATAATTTGTTGGCGCTTAATACGTTTTTGCACACAGGTGACTGTTTATGTAACAACTGAAACATATCTGCTCACCTGTAATATTTTGTGAGCCTTGCCCTGAAGCAACTTCTATTATTTTGGTCTAGTCTTGCATGTAGTGTTACTAAGTCTGCAATGAAATACAAAGCACCCTGAAACCATAAAGGACAGACATAGTTTCAACTGTTCAGTACTAAATAAACACCATTCTTAGCATGTCAAAGGGTATCCTGCCTTATATTTACCACCTAATTAATCAATGCAAACATCTAGCGCATATGCTATTCTGTTGCTAATCTTCCATTTAATTTCTGTTAAATAGTGTTTTTCCTGCTGTCAAGGTCCATTTGCTTGCAATCCATTAGATTGCAATACCACATAAACTTCACATATCATCTTCCTAGAGGCTTAAAATCAAGCATGACAGAACTCTATGCTCATTCTGCCATATGGGTAGTAATAATAATGATAAATATACTTTACCTTTATGCACTGCTGGGGTTTGTTATCACAGAAAACCCATGGCACATCCTCTGATGTGGTGGAATACGGATCAACACCACCCTGTTCGTAAAAACAATAAGTACTCTATATATACCCTTTACCTTTTTAAAATAACCCCGCACACGCTAAATATACATAAATAACCTACTTACAGCATCTAGCTAGGAGAGGCAATGCTGCGATGATGCAGGCACTCATATTGTATTTGTCCATGCATACTCACCATCTACTGATCAAACAGTTGTTGTTTTTTTAATAAATACATACATATAGTATTGCTTGTGCATTAATGCGATAATATTTGCTATATAAGAAGCACAGGACCTTTGTGAAAGAATTGTAAATTGTTTTTATTCTTAGAATGTGTTGTAGTAGATGCTTATTACTTTAGTAGCAGCAATACACATTATTGTGTAAATATGTTACTTCTCTGCCATGCAGTAAAATCAATAAAATGTTGTTAACTAAAAAGTGTAATTTACATGTCACCGAATGGCTTTTCCTCTCCAGCAGGCACAATAAACCCTCTATTTTAAAATTTCATCCCGTCACACCCATGTCTACAGACCATTTTAAAAATCACATGCATAAGGAATCTACAGGTGCAAAAATAACTAAAAGAAAGGCATTTGTCCTTTGACTATTGAGTAACATGAAGAAGACATAATGATTAATAGAACAAATCTCTGTGGCTTATCCACACTAAAATGTACACCTTAGTTGTATGGATCTTTCATATTTGCACCCAGTAACATATTTATCTTTACCACCCCTTCATGCCATCATCCTTAGTGCTTGGGACTGAAGTAAACTGTGCCAACTCAGCAAAAGTCATCCATAGAGTTAATGGGCCACTTGGGGAGATAGTAATCTGCCTTTTAGCTAGCCCTGCAGGTGACCAATAGGCTCACTCGCATGGCCTTTTTAACTCCTGACAGCGAACCTACGCTCCCGTAGGTTAAAGGGCAGTGCAAGCGACCAATAAGGTCACTCGCACGGCCCCTTAACTCCTTAAGGTTCAACCTGACCACTGGTCTCCCTGCTCCAACAACCAATAAAGTCGCTTGTACGGACATTTAACTGATAGAGCAGGGAGACCAGCGGTCTCTCCCAGCCAAGTTACGGCACCAGGAGTTTAAAACTCTGTTCGAGTGACTCTATTGGTCGCCAGCAGGGGACTCATCTGCCATCAACCGTTGGTTCATTATTGAGTGTTCTAGCCTCTTTTTTTAGTCTGTTGTACACTTTCTTTGGGCCAGTTTTTTTAATCTGCGTGCAAAACACAATTAAAATCTCCTGCTGTCACACGATTTCCTTTTTTGATTTTTTTCTACCCTTTCCATTATTTTGGCAGAAAAACAATGGGAGCAGAGTTTGGTAGGTATACACTTAATAAAATCTAATTTATCTTTACTACAAATAATATCTGCGTTCCCTCCTTATCTGTTTCTTGATGTTGTGTTACATTTTTAGAGAATTGCAAAAAATAATTGCCACTCTTCTTTTTTTATTAGCTGTTGAGGAGTGAAAGAACCTTGAGAAAAACTTGCTTCCACAGTTAATTTTCTCTTTACAAACCCAATGGGCTTCTTCCAGGAAGGCAATTTCTATTCTTTTTTCAAAAAGGTATTGTCACGTACAAGTAGTTGGAGACACCGTGGTCAGGTAGGACTCCAGGACAGAACATGTTCAAACAAGCCGAGGTCAGGATTCCGGAGAGCAGGATAAACGATAAACGTAGCCGAGGTCAGGATTCAGGAGATCAGGATAAACGATAAATGTAGCCGAGGTCAGGATTCAGGAGATCAACGTAGTCAGACGAGCCAAGGTCAAAACCCAGGAAAACAGGAATGAAAACGCTATCTAGGCACTAGCACAAGCCATAGACAACCATCAGAAGGCAAGGTATAGCTGAACTGAGGAGGTAAAATAGGGAACCGCGGGGGAAGTTCGAAATCGCCAAACCATCCTGACGTCACTTCCGGTGTTGGGGAATCGTGGCCATCTTGAGTGTGGCGTAATCTCCCTTCATAAAGATCTGCAGCAGGAGGTCTGCCTCTCCAGCGTGGCACTTCAGAGGACGGCAGCATGTGATTGTAAGGGATATGTACATAAACAAATACCTTATTCATACCACATTAAATAAATAAAGACACTGACAACTTGAGCTGGAGAAAACAGGCCGTGGTCTTTTATTAGCTTACAAAGTAACATCAACCAAATACCTAATATCAACATAAACCATATAACCATAATGCACTCTTGGCCCAAGCCCCAGAGTGCCACCATACTAAAATACTCAAAGACCATCCGCCCTAAAGCCAGGACAGTCAAAATACCACAGGTTTTTAAAGAAAAAAGGGGCAACCTTAAACCCAATAAAAGCCACGACAGAGATTTTTTTTTTGCCTCAGAAGAAGTTCTTCCATCTTTCCACCTTTGGCTCTCCCGCTATGCTGCCGCTCACCAGACGCTACAAAGAGGTCAGTGCAGTCAGCTAGCGGTTCGCCGCAGGTATGAAAGACTCACCTCAGCAGCTCTATTTATAGGGCAAAATCCCGCCCTTAGCGCAGCACGAGCGCAGCACGAGACAACCTTTACCTCAAATTAGCAAAAGCGCGGTTAAACTAAGCGGCTTGAGCTACCCTCGAGCGCAAAAAAGCGCGGCAAACTAAGCAGCGCGAGCACATCCAGCAGTTTCTACAGTCTTTTTTTTTTTAATGTAACCTCAAACCCTAACCTGTTATATAACCTGACCTATACATGACCCCTATCAATCCCCACAACCACATGCCACCCTGACTGCTAATTAGTCAGGGCTTCTCAGAAGTGGCTTTGCGGTGGAGGGGGGTCTTTTTGGCAAGTATCGGTAAAAAGATGTTGAAATGGCCACAAGGTAATATCTCAATAATTGATCCCAAAGTAAAAAAGAGGAGAAAGAGAGAAGCATAATCGAGATTATGGAGGGAGGGAAAAAGGTAAAAAAAAACATCTCAGGTGAGCATATAATGAACAATCATTTGTGTAATGTATTTTAACTTCCATGATAAAAAGAGAAAATGTCAACGTCTAAAAAACATGACATACTCATGGATGTGGAGCCTTGCTGTACTCTGGGGGTGCTGCTGAATATAAATCATATTTTTTCTTTTCTCTCCCATATCCACTCAGAAAAAAAACTGCAAAGTAATGTAGATGTGAAAGATGCATTTATTTTAATCTTAATTTTTAGTTTCTGACCAATACCTAAATATATTTTTGTTTGTTTGCTTTTCATTTGCACTTGTTATGTATAGGTGAAGCCATGAACAATCTGACATTTTTTCATAATATATCTATATATTTATACAGTTTTAAAATTAAGGCCTACGTGTCGTAAAGAAAAACAATAATTTATGTGGTCAAGCTAAATGAGAGGGGAGGAAATTGTGCAAAGATAGCAAAGGTGCAAAAAGCCTTCCAGTCATGAAGTGTAAAAATGTAAAATAAATATATATATATATATATATATATATATATATATATATATACTGTATGTGTGTGTAATTATATTTAATTATATAATTATGAACATTGTGTTACCTTGTTGAGTGACACCTATAGTCGAGTTTGACCTGTTATTTTGCATACATCAGCTTAGACATGCCCTGCAGCTCTTTCTGCCTTTCAGCAAAGCAAGTTACTACTATTACTTTCACATGGTCTGTTTTGCAAATGCATGGGGTGATTCTGCAGAGGTTTCCCAAGTGCTCTTGCCCCCCTCCCAGCTAAATGCCATGCATGTACTCACCTCCAATGCAGAAGCATTGCTAGGTTCCAGGAAGGTATGTAGCTGAAACTTATGGAAAACAGCATGGTTCGGAAACTTATCTATACCATATAGATAACAAAAATCTATACCAGTCATTTAAGTATTATACCGTTGATCCACTTGCCATCAAGCTAAGCAGCTAAGCAATGCAGAGAGGTGGGGGAATTAAATATTAACTGCACAGTATGGTTAGAATGTTCCTGTTGATAATGTTGACACGTATCATTAAAGAAGTCTTAGTCGTTTTGCCTAAAAATAAGTTTTAGGAATGTGAAACATGAATGACAGTTTCATTGATGGGGAGCAGTTTACAGAAATTTCTGTGTAGACTGTAGATGAGATTCAAAATCATATGCTATAAGTCCCCCCACTTAGCTTTATTACATTGGTCGTTCCTGGAAACTCACAGTGTAGATACATTTGACTTTTTAGTATATTAATACTACCCTGTAAGACACTGTATTGTAGGGTAAATGTATTTGTATTGTTTCTCCTGACATCTGATATCTTTCAACAGTGAGATCCCTCTGATGCTTTGGAAGCTCTCTGCGGATCATGGCTTTTGTTCTGAGATGCAACTAAGCAAATGTCAGGTAAATCCAACTAGAACAGCTGAACTTTATTTGTGATTAATCAGAGTCACTTTGAATGATGGCAGGTGTGTAATGACTTCTATTTAGCATGAGTTTGAATTTGATTGGTTAATTCTGAACACAGCCCCAGTTATAAGAGGGTGTGCACACTTATGCAACCAGGCTATTGTAAGTCCCTCCCCAAAGATTTCAGCTTGTTTTACAATTGAAATGTTCATATTATAGGTCACATTAAAGGTGCAAAAAGTTCTGACATGATTTATCTCTGTCTCATTCATTAAAATCACAAGAACCTGGCATTTTAACAGGGGCGTGTAGACTTATTATATCCACTGTAGGAAGTGAACGCTGTCACGGAAACCAAGAGCATGAAGAGTTTGAAGGAGAAGAGGGTGGTCCACATTGTCGAAAGCAGCAGAAAGGTCTAGTAGGATTAGCATGGTGTAGTGACTCTTGGATTTAGTAGTGAGTAGGTCATTAGTAACTTTAGTAAGGGCGGACTCCTTGGAGTGTTGAAGGTGAAAACCAGATAGAAGAGGGTCACGTAGGGAGTTGGAATCAAGAAACATAGTTATTTAAGTATAAACAATTCTTTCAAGAAACTTGGAGTCAAGAGGAAGTAGAGAGATTGGAGAGATCAGTCGGGTAGAGGGAGGGATTTTTCATAATTGGAATAATAGTAGCATGCTTAAAGGAGGAGGGATGGGACAGATCCAGTAGAGAGGGAGAGGTTAACAATGTGAGCTAGAGTAGGGAAAGAGTAGATGAAAGGAACTGGGTGAGATGGGACGGGATTTAGTCAAGGGGACATGGGGTTGGACAAGAGGATAGAGCATGTACATGCTCTACAGTGACAACAGAAAATTGATTTAATGTAGCCAAAGAAGAAGATGCCAGTGGGTAGGAAGACACATAGTCAGAGGAAGGGTGAGGGCAGGGTGGGGACTGTGCAGATATTTCTGCATAGTCCCCACCCTGATATCTGATAGTATCAATTTTATTATTGAAATATGTGGAAAAGTCAGAGGTATTAAGGTTAGTGGAAGGGGTAGTAGGGATAGGTCAAAGAAGGGAATTGAATGTAAAAAGTCGTTTAGGGTTATGAGACGGGGAGGAGATGAGGGAGGTGAAGTAGGTTTCCTTAGCAAGGTTGAGAACAGAATAGTAGGAAGGTAACATAAATTTATAGTGCAGAAAGTCAGACACTGAATGAGACTTCCACCAACTATGTTCAGCAGTTCCCCAGATGTATAATGAGCAGGTTTCAAAATACAGACACAAAGACTAAGTAAGTATAGGTCAACGTGCTAGTGCTGAAGTTTATGAGGACAAGAGGTATTGAAGACACAGCAAGACCAGCAATTTAGATCTTGAGGGCTGAGAGAGGAACACTAAAGCATCAGAACAGAGATTTTCATGTTAGATGTCCTACCTCAATCCCTGTTATGTTGTACCCCCTTTATTACTACAAGCGGTAGTGTTGTTCTGGCATTGTGATACGAATTGCCTAAAAATCTAGATGGCCCAATGAGACTGTGTCAATTGCCTTTGTAGTGTCAAGACCCATAAGAACATCCTCATGTCCCTTTTTAACATCTTGATTTAGAAATGTTGATTAGACAATAGGATTGCACCAAAGTTGCTCCTTTCCCTTTTTTGATGATTACTATAATTTTAGCCACTGTTAGCAATCAAATATCAATATTTCCTTCCAGGATGTAATTGAAGAGATTTGTAAGTATAGGGGCAAACTAGGGTTTTATAACACTCCACACTCTTGAATCGATATAGATTAATTGAGAACAATCATTTGGGCATTTGTCAATTTAGGGCATTTGTCCTCTGCAGCAGCTCTAGTCCTTTCTCACTATCCTGCAGTTCCTGGAGTACATTTCTTTGACGTATTCTGTGAATATGTTATTGATGTCTTCAGATTGTGTACCTTGGTCAGATTGTCTTAATAAGCCATAAAGGCAACTGACAAACAATCATTTAATACTAGGTATTTCTAGTACCATTCTTTTTTATATTTGTCGTTATATGCTATTAAATAGACGCTTAGGACCGGTTTTGAAGCCTCCCAAAAAAGAAACTGTTGGTCTGTGTGTTCAATGTTATCATTAAGTTTTTGTATTGATATCCATATATATCCACGTAAGGATTACACAAAATAAGCCATATACTGTACGTGTATGTTATTTGAGATGTACTATGTGATTTGTGTAGATGTGAAAATTATACCAACTGAGCAATATTCTGTTCTTGGTGCCAAAGTATTTCCTATGACCAATGAGACACTATTCTATTCTAGACTGGAAGCTTGTTTGAGCATGACCCTCCTCACATGTTGTTTCCATAAGTCAAATAGTTATAAATTACGTGATATGTTCTTTTTCCCTGATGTATAATGCAGTGAAATATGGTGGTGCTATACAAAACAATAATTGCAATAATAATAATTTCAAACAAATATATGGTTGTTTTTACTTCAGCCTTGTGTCCACAATAACATAAAATAGAATAATAACCTGGTAATCACACGCCTGTTTGCCTTGTAGCTCTGCAATACATACACAATTACCAACTATGATTTAGTCCTGCGTACTTGTGATTTAATTCAGGGATCTCCAAACTCTGCCCTCCAGCTGCTGCAGGACTACCTCTCCCATACTCCTCAGCCAGCCCCTTAGACTGAAGGAGCATTATGGGAGATGTAGTCCTGCAGCAGCTGGAGGGCCGAGTTTGGAGATCCCTGATTTAATTAATAGTTATCAATCATAACTAGAGGAAAAAGACACAGCCATTACAGAAAACCCAGAGTTGTGAAGATCAGTACCTAGTATGTAAAAATTGAAAAGTGTGCAAAGGGAGAATGATAAATATATATGTGTGTATATGTTAGTAACTGGTATACAGTATGTATTGTACAGCATATTTGTGTGAGCTATAGAAGGTGTACATTGTTTGTTTATTAGACTGATTTGTTTTGTTGCTTAGTCAAGTCTAAAATCTAAGCCTATATTTGAGTGCTACAACATGCTAAAAATGTAATTTTCCGAGTATAATGCTTGAATAAAATAATGAAATATTTTAATCCAAATGCATATTCAGGCACACCCTGTTGTAGCTTTGAATGGTAAATGCCTCTCCCATCATGAATACCTGACACATGGTTGCTATAATTAACATGTTTTCATGTTTTCAAAAGTCTGACCATAGTTTTGCTTTTGAAAACTTCAGAACAACAAATATGATGATGCTTTTGTTTGTCAGTCTGTCTGTCAGTGTTAGGTGCTTAAGCTTTAGAGTCAAGGTGACAGATATGTTTTCTTTAAAGCTGATGAATTGAGTTCTAGAACAAAGCATAATGATATCATGTCTTTATTTGGAAACCTGTGGGACTTGCCTGCACCCAGGGTTTTAGTACACTGTTGTTGTCAGGACTTTGTTGAAACTACAAAATGTTGGTTAAATGATGGACCCAACAATAGTCATTAATAAATTAATTTAAATAGATATATAAAATATAAGTTATATTTATACTCAAATTCGGTATTATGTGTGTGTGTCAACAATTATCACCTTTTACATTAGACAAGGCTCTTTTACATTTTTAGTTGAACAGTATTTCTTTTAACCAAAGGGCCTTGATTATTCAATGCTAGTGGCAGAACTACCGGGGTCACAGGGGTCGCGACTGCGACCAGGCCCTGGAGTTGTGCCAGTCAGGGGGGCCCAAGGGGTGCTGAAAACGACCGCTCGCCTCCCTTCTGTCTCCTCTGAACCCTGCCGCCTCCCTCAGTGCTGCCCCGACTGCAGTGGTGGGAGCGTGAGGCGCCTGTCTCGG
>VKOC01035675.1:0-10135 GCA_009364415.1 Spea multiplicata | reverse complement strand
TCGGTCTCCATGCGCGGACAGCCAGCACGCCCCAGTGTAACATTTTCCAGATGTGGGAGACAGAAGCAGACTTGTTCCATGCTCGCTGGAAGCTAAGATTGCCCGGAGATAATTTGGAATTCCTGAACGAGGGCCAAAGTCTGCCTATAGACCGTTGGAAGACACGTTACGGGGGGGGGGTGAAAAAATGGAAGCAAACCCCAAAAAAACAAGAATTACAGCATCTATGATTAGGGCAGGTAGACGTAATTACCCTCCACCCCCTCTATAATCGTATGCGAATAATAAAACATGCGGAAGAACGCGGGCAGTAATCGCCCAGCCGAACCAATTACGCGGCTCGCCCCATTACAGACGGAAAGGAGCCTCGGTGCAAAACGCGCCGGGGTACATTTGGACCCCTCCATTTTTTTCCTGGGGGTAAAAACGTTATGTGCATTAGTTTATTAGCATAACATATGCAGCTAATCTGGCCAATAAGGAATAAGAAAAAAAATGATTTTATGTTTCCCATACATCCCATGTGTCCCGGTTTCGTAAATCCAGTCCCTCATTGGAACCGAAATCCCCCGACTCCTCCTTTTTCTCCCGATGCCTAACAAAAGTTATTATGTTTCACGATTCTTTAAGGGTTGACGTTATATTTAATACAAAATATCTGAGTATATCCTTTTAAAATAGAAATTAGTTATTGTTTGCTAAACATTATAATCGAAAATTTATTGGCTAATTATCTAATAATTATTACATAATTTATTAGGTAAGAGAAAATTGCACCCATAATTACAATAGACATAGCGCTTGTGAATAAGCATGTGAATTCCAGAGACCCGCCAGGAGATTCTGATGGATCCCTGATTATTATTTAGCCTAATGTGTTAAAAATGAAACAAAAGGGGGGGGGAACGTACGTTTTCATGGCATTAAAGGGCGTATCGAAAGGGGGCCGCTCTCATAAAGTGAACTTTGCCCCGAGATATGGAGTAAGTGTTATTAAGTCACCCGTACGCCTCGTTGCGGCGTGTATATACCAGGCGTCCAGGGGGGCCGATCACGGCAGGATACAGAACAAATCGTTTGAAGTGATCTATAGCCTGTTAAGATTAAAGGTCGCTGTACAAGAATAGCAGCCGGCGCCGGGACAATGGGGGGGGGGGTACTCCGCACACACGCAATCCCCACCCTCGCAAAGCATTCTCAAGGTGTTAATAAAAGCTTTTCTTACCGCCATTCCCACCACAGGTAACATATTTACCGCCCGCCATAAAACATTATTGCTTCCCGATAAGAAGGATCCGCCGCTCGCTCGTATTCTAAGCTGGTTACGTTTCTGTGGCGCACGGAATTATATTACAGGGAACGTCAATCCCTTTCATTCTATATAAGAAATAAAAAAGGAGCAAAATATATATATTTCTGGACTCTGCCGGTTAGAGGCGGAAATTCTCCTGGAGCCGCAGGACGGTCCTCTTGGCTCCCTGTTGAATATTCGCAGAAATTTGTTTTATTCCTCGATTTTAAAATAAATTTTTAAGAATATTGCTCTGCATATTAGCCGTTTGTATGAGGTTCTCGCTCTGTTATCTGAGCCCGATCTACTGGACAAACCCCCCGACTCCTTATCATACTGCCTGTGGGGAACAATAGAATGGCTCAGTCTTAATCAACCAGTCGGACTCCCTGACTAATAAAAGTCTATGGAGGAATGGACTTCATTAGCGTTGCCATAAAGCATCAGCTCAGTGTGGTGTTTGAGTCGGGAAAGTCACCCAAGATATCACATGACCGACAGCAACGGCGGCCTCCAGGTCTGCAGATAAAGGGAGTTTATTGGAGGAAAATTAAATAAAACCATTTTTTTTTTAACTGTATACAGAGTTATGCGCAAGGAGAATAATATTTTTTGGTAAAGAAGATACCTGTATTAGTTAATTGGTATATTTTTTTCCGAATCTGCTCATTAAAGCTCTGTTATAGCTCTGTAGAGTTTCTGCGCTCTCGATAAAATCGCTTGCGCTCTCCAACTTTCTCTCTGTTTCGCGTTTCTGCTCATTAATGTAGTAGGTGGAAGGTAATTATGCTTTCCGAAGCAAACGGTGATTAGTGCCTGTCGAATTCTGCCACAACTTGTCATACAGTGGTTGGTATACACCACAGTCTTTAATTACTACCTCTGGTTAATTAACCCCCTCTGCGGCCATGTACAAGCTGCTTTCAGGGGCAATTAAAAGCACCATCGAAAAAAAAGACCTGATCTTCTCCGGATCAGCCATGTAACCACCTCGTGGAAAACGGGGGAGACTGTCCTGCACCCCGAGGATTGTACATCCGAACCACAAGAACAAATTGAGATGAAGTTTTGTTGAAGGAGATGGCGGCTCCATCCACCTCCATCCACCGTCCCCATTTGGAAAGAGTTAAGTACTCACAAAATTAAATCCTACAAGTGAAATCCGTCCCTTGCGTCATTCGACCCTCACCGCAGTGGTTAAAAATTCATTAATGAGAGGAGATCGGTATTATGTCTCTGCCTTAATTAAAGAGGTCCATGGAACGGCATTTTAAGTAGTCATGTCATTTGGTAAATGACATGGCTAAATGACAAAGGGGACCTTCGTCCACGGAATCCGACGCAACTCGTCTTTCACTCTCCGCGATGGCAGTGAAACTCAACCTTAAATTTTTAATTTGCCCATGAAATATTCAGCCGCGCGGATAATTTTTCAGGAGTTAAATGGCATTAATGGTTTCCATTTGGAAAGCACAAAGACCTAAGGTCTGACAGTATTGGTTCTACTCTTATACCGTTATGGACTTAGGGAAGATATTCAAGAATTCTAATGAGATCAGATTTAATATTCTTCAGGTCTTAAGTAGCATACCTAAGTATGCTCCGCTCTTCCTTATTGGGATCCTTATGCTGTTGGCTTGGGCCATTGGTGAGCATAGCATACCTAAGTATGCTCCGCTCATCTCTGTTGAGGACACATGACCTTGGCTGTGGCCATTGGTGAGCGCAGCATACCTAAGTATGCTCCGCTCATCTCTGTTGAGGACACATGACCTTGGCTGTGGCCATTGGTGAGCGCAGCATACCTAAGTATGCTCCGCTCATCTCTGTTGAGGACACATGACCTTGGCTGTGGCCATTGGTGAGCACAGCATACCTAAGTATGCTCCGCTCATCTCTGTTGAGGACACATGACCTTGGCTGTGGCCATTGGTGAGCGCAGCATACCTGAGTATGTGTTTGTATCTGTTAGGATCACTTAACCTTATACTGTTGGCTTCGCCATTGGTGAGCATAGAATGCCTAAGTATGCTCCGCTCATCTCCTTTGTGGCAAATGGGGAGCACCCGTACTCAGTAATTTCAGCTACCTAGAGGTTAAATCTTATTTCAGGAAATCGATGAAATGAACGGAATCTTGTAATGTGCGTTTACTCAGCATGGAACCAGAATGAATGATAGTTTTGTATCACAACTGAATGAAACATGCCTGGGAATAGCTCTTGGACGGAGAAGACACAAAGTCGCTCAGAAAACAAAAAAGATTTACAACCCTCCGAGTCTGTCTTACAAGGAACTCGCCAACGGATGAGAACAAAGACGCTCCCCAACATATATCAGTCAAGTGCACTTCTATCAGTCGTTGTATGAACTCCCAGAATCCTTTATGTGACCGCGAACAAAGGTGATTCTTAAAACTTGAGACAGCAGACGATGAGGCTGCACCATCGAGGTGATCGGTGTCTACAATATAGCATCCCATACGGTCCATAAAAAATGAAACCAGAGAAAAACAATAAAAAAAAAAAAAAAATCAACGTTTCTAGACTTTTTAAGGCGAGACGATTCATCCGAACTGCAAGCAAACTAATTCTTATTAACAAATAATTATGGGGAAAAAGGGACGCAGCAGAATCCGGTTCGTTTAGACCCAGAATTTGCCATATTTTCTTTAAAGAAACTTTCACATACGTGTCAAACAAAAGAGGTAAATTCAGACTAGGTGCGGCTCGCTTTGTCTGTCATCGTATTCCCTCTTTGTTTACCTATAAGCGAACCATAAAAACGTGATTTTCTTTACTTCGACGGCTATAAAAAGACGGAAATTTCAATAAAGTCTATAATAAAAGTACCCTGTGTATATATAGATATATATACTGTATTTTTTTATTATATATATATATATATATATAATATATTTATATATAGGGTATTTTTATTATATATATATATATATATAGGGTATTTTTTAATTTTATATATATAAATTATATATAGTATTTTTTATTTTAAGACTTTATTGGATTATATTATAGTATTTTATTATATATAGCATATTTTTTTATATATATATGGTTTTTAATTACATATGTATTAAAGGGTATTTTTATTATATAATCTATTTATATATAGGGTATTTATATATATAGTATTTTTATTATATATAGGGCATTTTTATTACATATGTAATATATAGGGTATTTTTTATTATATTATATCTATATATAATAGGGGTATTTTTATTATATATATTATATATATATATATATTATTATAATATATATATGTGGTATTATTATATATGGAAAGCAAAACAGAGGAGGGAAAAAAAGGAGATTTGAAAATTTCTGCTTGTCTGATTTTTTAGAATTCGGTGCCAATCAGCTCCATTTAACCTATTAAACATGCCAGGGTTTTTAGTTCACTTGCGCCCTTGGAGGGACTTGCCTGTTTAAATCATGACAGAGCCCTTTTTCCCCCTTCTTTGCAGACAGAAGAGACTGACAGGCAGTTACACCAGGCAATGCTACAGGGAAATAAAGAAGAAAAAGACAAAAAAATAAAATAACACAAGAGGGGGGAAAGGGAGATGGCTAAATTGAAGGCACCGATCCCATTTAGAGCCGTACAATCCCGCAGATAACAAAATTTATGGCGCATTGTGGGAAATTGACAGGTCTGAAATGCCTTTAACCAATCACATTATCCGGCTGCCGCTTTCTATGGCGCGCGGTGGAGAATTTTTCCAGGCCGCTATAAAGTCAAATAAAAATAAAAAAAAGCAGATAGACAATAGTCTTTATGAATCTGTCTATATATCAGCACTAAAACTTTCATCCCATCCTCAAGTGTGACATTTCCCAGACAAATAACTCCAATGATGCCCAGGCGGAAATCAAAAGGACCGCTAAAGACAAGGGGAGCCTTGTATTAAAGCTGCGGAGATAAGTCACTGTCTCAAATAAGAGGGGGGGGGGATATTACAAGGGTCTTCCAGCAAAATGACATAAATTCAGACTCGGGTCTCGAAAGCTGACCTTGAGTCTCTTCTTTTTTTAGCAATTGCGGGAAATTGAGGGGTAGCGGTGGGAGCAAAAAAATGATCCGAGCAGACAAAAAGTTGGGTTGACTCTAGAGAATTAAAGACTTGATTCTAGAGGATTAATGGGCATAAATAAATCTTTCCTTACGGAGGGCGGAAAGCTAAACCACACAAGGGGCAACTAATTAAAGAGATGAGACAGAAGAGCAGTAGACGAGAGAGAGAGAGGTGTCCAAGAAAAGTGCGAACAAAGCGATGGGGGGGGGTAGTTTCAAGAAGAGGACTTCTCTAGCCGACTAGAACACGATATCCCTCCGGGTTCCGTCCAGTTGCGATGTATTTATCCTGCCCCACGGCCATCTTATCGCTTCTGTCGCACTTTCTATTTTCACAACTAATAAGGATTCACAAAGCTAAAAATGTCATCGTTCCGGAGGGCATTTACAAAAAAAAAAAAAATGGTTCTAAACAGAAATCAAAAGCAAAATGGGATTCGACACAGGGAAGCGTAAATAAAAATGGCGGCCCAACGAGCAATTATTAAAAACGAGATGTTTGTGCAAATACACAATTATACCTTTTTTTGAACTTTGCTTCCTTCCCGGCAGACAAAACCAGACACCTAAAACAGACTAGCGAAAGACAGGGAAGGGATTGAAAAGAGTGAGAGAGATCGGAGGCAGTTGGTTGGGGCCATTCGACTTGGCAATCATTCTACCATGAGAACAATCCATTTCAAGGCTCTTCTCTCCGAGTCCAAATGGAACAAATTCATCTAGAAAACAGGGGCCAGGCGACACATTTTTAAGAATCTTTTATTTTCCATAAAAATGGAGGGAGGTATCCGCTGGCATCTCAATAAAAATGTACAAGAAATAAGCAGTTGAGCTGTTGAGAGTTGAACGTCCCACCATGGCTGATGTGGACACCAACGATGGTCAATATAGTCAACCACACGTTCGCAGTTGACCAGTGAAGCATCATGGGAGTTTAAATCCATCAACAATTCGCCTAATTTACCAACCCTAGAGACAAACTGTATTATGGACCAACATTCAATCATATCAATGGAAACTTCTCAACGTTCAACTGGAAGAGTAGCGTTGGAAAGACTTTATTCCAACAGACAGCTCGGAAGGTTGGTCCTTAGATGATGAAGAACGAGTCCTCTAATAAGGTTCTCCTGACAAATGACCTTGAAAGTACTTTCAAAAACAGATTTAAATCAAATTCTCTTGAAATTCTGAACCTAAACGGAGGCAACTATCGAAACATAAACCACTTCTGGAGCCCTTCTAGATTCCGAGAGATTTATTTATGTGCAATTAATTGCTTTCATTTGTTCCGCATAATCCAATGCATCTTTTCCTTTTATCTGTCAGCATTCTAAAACCCTTATATTAAAAAAAAATTAAAAAAAAACAAGGAAATTATAAAATGGAATGAAAAAAGCCATTTTTTTTAAAATATATTTTAAAAAATATATTTTTTTTCTGAAATCTTTTTTTCTCAATTATTTTTAAATATTCAGATCCAGTTGTTGGGTTTCATTTAACCTCTGAACTGAATTAATTACAAAATAATTTGTGGAACTAAAGGTTTACAAAAAATAATCAGGCGTGCAAAAGACGCAGGTGTTACTTATTTTTACGTGTGTTTGGCGTGTAAATATCATCGAACGAGCACACATTTTACACCTTAATGTGACTGAAAATCTTTACCAAGAATAAATAGCGGTATCCTGGAAAAAAAGAATGAAAAACACAAAACCTTCCCATGTAACGTCAATATTTTCCTGCTTATGGTTTAATGGGCAATCCCCGCTGTTACTGAACACGCGTGTTCTTTGTATGTTCTATGTACACTTTTCTATGCAATGATGCCAATGAGACACGAGGAGTTCTGTCTCTCTTGTTCCCTGCGTCTTCAGGACGTACAGAAGGAAACTTGGAGCGCAGGCGCTCACCTCTTGGTGAACTGCCGTGTTCACGATCGTTGGATGAAGACACCACAACCTGTCTAGCTCCCAACTCACACACACGGCATGAATCATCTTAGTTTTTATACACACAAAGAAACATGTCTTTCAGGAACACAGCTTGTGGCCAGTAAGCCCCATCCAGGACGTTCCGATTTGAGTCACACTGCCATTTTTGTTCCTGTTGTTGAGATACTTATATCGCGGGCAGAGTGTCTAAATCGGGCATCGTAGGTATTGCCTTCTCCGCATATGATGCCTTATATCATGCATGTATGTACCAGAGCGTTCCCACTGTAGGGTACAAGGAGCCCTGTCTCTTCCTGGGAAGTGGCTTCTCAGGGGCGGGGCTAGCTATCCGCAGAGGCAGCCAGAAATCCGCGGAGGCCGGACCAGCTGCGCATTGAGGTTGGGCTAGCTACAAGCAGCATTTAGTAGGAAGGGAGTAGGAGAAGAAGGTCAAAAGAGACCCAAGAGCCCGGGGGGAAAAATATATAGAAGCTATTGGGGTACGTGTGAGATTTATAGCCAATTCTCTCAAAAAGCAGCCTTTTTTTAGGGGCGGCAGCTATATAAGATCTACCGGTATATATTTTTATTTACCATAACCATTCCAAAGGCTATAACACATTTGCCTATAATAGGCAAGAATAAATTATTCCCAAGAAAGAGGGAATTAAACTTGGATTTTTTACAGATGATATTTTTGCGGCTTTTTTTTATTGTTATTATTTCGGTGTTTTACTTTTTTCTTCTCAGTCATAACGGAGCAGGCGGCATACGAAAAAAAAACGATAAATTTGAATTTGTTGGTAATTAGACTAAATTGCCGTCGAACCTTAGGTGTGAAAGTTAAAGAGGGGGACGCAACGGCTATGAAGGGGTTTGGGGACTTTGAAATATGAGTTTAATACAAATACGGCTCCCCCGTTCCGGCTAATAAAATCACGCGTTTGCAAAATTGCCCCCACAAACTCATAGAAACCCACCGCCTGCAACCGCCTGCCCGTCCAGGTTTGTCAAACCAAAAAGAACATTGTCGTGGTTTTTTTTTTTCTTTATGCGTAGATTCTGTTGGACTTTCATTTAAACCCAAAAAAATTGCACGTCATATTTTTATTTAAACAACGGGAACACCTGTTTGCTTATTCTATGCATTTTATATGTATGTGGTAACGGGGGGGGGGGCTCTTCTGGTAACCCTTTTGATTAGAGAGTAATTCTACCCCGAGCAGCTGCGGCTCAAATCCAGGGGCCGCGTTTAAAAGCCTGATTTCAGAAATTATTAGTCTTTGTGTCACGCGCGGCCTAGGAGCGGAGAAAGCGTTTAACATATGGATTCGCTTTCGGGAGAGCGGACCAGATGGCGGCGGGGAGACGGAGATAAGCGGATATACGAAGGCATTGAATATTCCGGCAGCTATTAATGGCTCGCCGACGGACAGAGTGATCGGGGCTCTTACCGCGGGGGCCGTTGTGACGAGCAAAATAAGTATCTAGCCACATAGGTCTCAATCTACTGGGCAATTTATTATTATTATTGTTATTGTTTGCCTATATGCCCCCAAAAAATGGTGGAAAGCCCGACATCCCACCGGGAGGAAACTTCTGCAGAAACATTGTATCTGCGCATGCATGCGCACCCAAAGAAAGGGGATGCACGTTTCCCGCGGTAATTCCTACAATAAAAACGAAATCTCACTTTACGTCCAACACTGCTCTCACAATGCTCAGCCATCCGCCTGGTTTCTCCTTCCGCCTCCTAGGGCAGAGATGCGTTTGGAGTTCCTAAGACGCTCGGAGTCTCTACATCAGGTCCGTGACACCCTTAGGACGGACATGGATAAAGCGCCCCCCCCCCGGCTAGAGCAATGGGAGTTGCAGCTCTAGGACTATACTTCGGCCATCAAACCTGGAACATTTCCGCCTAAAACGGCCAGCATAGAGATCGCAGAAGCCCTCGATTCACCAAGCTCAACTCAACCGCTGCTGAAAGGCAGGAAAAAGGCGCTGACAAGCTGGAAGGAGGATTTCGGAAGGATCTGGCCGTCCGCCTCGGCCCCTTGGTCCCTTATCTGGAGGATTCACTTCTCTGGTGGATACTTAATGACGGGGGAGTTGTGTAGGAGACGCACAAACACATTGTGTAGGCAGTCAGAGCCAAAGTCAGCACAAGACCTGCTTCAAAGCGTTATGTCACCGATAGGGAAAGTGCGAAGCAGACGGAGGGCAGGAACAGAGCGGAACGCCGGCCGGAATCCAACCCAATCCAGAACCATTTCAGCGCTAGTGAGAGACGAGCCAGAAAAAGCACATGCGCGGCGAGGATTTCAGAATTCTAACTCAGCAAGATAGAAGAAAAAGTGACTTTCTGGACTCTAGAACCCTCTTTCCTCCTTTCCTCCCGTGAGGTCCCCCTTTTCTGGAGCTCGGAATGTTGGGAGTGCCGGGTCAGGTTCGCAGGACCGGTGATATGATGAAAGACTACCAATAAGTGCATCGGCAGCCGGCGGAGGTGTAATGGGGCATTAAAAAAAACTGCTTTTTAATTTTTTTTCTAAAAAAACTCTAGAATTAAGGATAACGGAGACTTGGTGTTGGGGCTCGGAGCTCCCGCAGGTTTATTTCCACGTGGAGCAGACAGTCGTCTGAGGTCCGTGCGAGAGCGTCGCTGGCGGATAGGTGGCAAACAGGCTATATATAGCCCCGGCGGTGCATGTCAGACTGCTGGGTAACAGCTGGGGTAATCTCGTCTCAAGCATCATTACCCTCTAGACTCACAACCAGACCTATAAAGACCCCCCCTTCTCCCACTATATGGACAC